>JAOXNQ010007286.1:0-13026 GCA_028571165.1 Hypoxylon perforatum
ATAATATTTATAAAAATTAAAATAAAATTATAAAATATTTATTTATAAAAAAAATTTAAAATTTTTTTATTATAATTCGATATAATTAAAAATATAATTTTAAATTAATAATTAAAAAATTAAAAAAATAATTAAATATATAAAAATATTATAATTATATAAATATTTTTTTTTTTTTTTTATATTTAAAATTATTATAATATATTAGATTTTAATATATTAATTTAAATATTAGCTATGATTAATCTAAATGGGTATCTATAATACTAATCCTGAAATTAGCTATCTGTCAATTGGTTTGTAATAGAACTTTTCATAACCTAGGAATTCCTATGGACTAATTCAATTTCCATTCTAGGTGATCTCGGCATAACAGTAAGGGAGGTAGAGGTGGCACTGGAGACCAACTTTGCCCTAGCAAATAAATGGGGATCAATTCTTCTTCTCGATGAGGCGGTATGTAGCACTAATCCCCCCTTTCTTTTCCCTTTGATATGCTTTAGAGGCCAAAACCCCTGATCGCGCCTGTTGTCATTGCCCAGAAGCCATAGTTAGATACCAATACACTCTTGCTTTTTAAAAGCTTAACTAACTCTCTACTGTATTAAGGACGTCTTTCTGGCCAGACGAAACCCCCAGGATTTCAAACGAAACGGCCTTGTCGCTGGTTGGTTGTTCCTGTTCATAGATTTAGTCAATATTCCATACTGACTCGCTTCAAGTTTTCCTGCGTGTGCTCGAGTATTATGCTGGTATACTATTCTTAACCACCAACCGCATCGGCGACTTTGACGAAGCATTTTCATCCCGCATTCATATCAGCCTCCACTATCCGGAACTTGATTATAGTTCTACCATAAGGATCTTCAAGCTCAACTGGAGGTTGATGAAGGCGCGATTTGCGTACAAGAACCGGAGCCTCGAAGTCGACGAAACTATGATCACCGGTTTCGTTACGAACTATTGGAATGACTACCCCAAGGCTCGGTGGAACGGTCGCCAGATTCGAAATGCATGCCATACAGCACTTGCGCTGGCAGAGTTCGAGGCCCAGGGTAACGGGGAGGGAAGTGCTAGAGACCCCGACGCTACTGTATGCCTCGGCGTCAAGCATATGCAGACTGTCGCGGATGCCTACCTCGAGTTCATCAAGTATCTTCAAGACGTTCGGGATGCCGACCAAGAAAGATATGCCTACATCATGGGTATCCGCAGGCGAGAGGCAAAAGCTATGATGCCAGAAGACCCTCTCGGGTATGACTCACCAGGGTCTTTCCGTAGAGGCCAACCAAGTCGGCTTGCAGAGCACAAAGCCCAGTTCGCTGCCAGATACAACCGTCCAGAACCAAGCTCCTACCAGCAAAACTACAGTCCCGCATATGGCAGCCCTCAACCAGACCGCCAGAGCTATAGGCACGAAGGCTCCATGGGCGGCACATCTGGGCCTCCGTACCAACAATACGCAGCACAGGGGATGCAAAGAATGTCACCAGCCCAAAGACCACTCGAGCCGCAGCCGCAGAGAGGATGGAATCCTGGGAATGTAGGTGGATACTACCAAGGAGAGCAAGATAGTCAGCAGCAACAAGGACCACCGCCGAGTCAGGAGTCGTTCCACGCTGGCGGTCAGTACGGACCGCACTTACAGCCGTAAATGAGTATGCGCGAGAAAGCATCTCTACACTCGTTTAAACTGGGTTTTTTAGGTAGTCGTTCTTTAATTATTTCAATATTTTACCTATATGCAAATGCAGGATAATTATTGCGAAAGGATGTACCTAGCCTTGGAAGCCTGCTTTTGCAAAATTTGCCGTACCTAATATTAGTGGACTAGAGCGCTATGATAATTCCCTTCGGCGCATCAACCCCTGGAGCTAATAGTGGCCATGTCCAATAAATTCACCGAGTTTACAGGGGGCCAGCCAGTCTTCCTAGGTACCTACCTAGGAGGTAAGGTTACAGTGCACGTCATACTCCAAACCAGCTGAAGAAGGCCTGTAAGATGTTCGGTTCAGGTGCAATCAGCTGCCGAATCTTTGTAAATTATTCACGTCACGCGTCGTTTATCATCAACCTCTCTCAGGCAACAATTGGTCTATTAAGATAGGCGCGATCGTCTAAGTTTAGCAGTAGCCGCGAACCCAAAGGCCCGCGCTCCCAGATTCCATCCACCGAGATTACCAAGATGCGACCATAATATTCTAGCACTTCCTTGCTGCGGTGTGGTTGAGTCCCGCGTGTGCCTTGCCGCAATAAAATATCCGTCTAACACCATTGCGCTTCGCAAAGCATACACGCATGCTGAAGCCGGTCAATCCATCCTAGTCGTTAGGGATAATAGGTTCTAGTCGGCCGCGACTCACGTGTAGGCACCGTGTGTCTCATCATGGTCGTGCCAGCGACTGGGTTAAAGGTCCGAACCGGGTTTGTGGGCTTCGTCCAGTTCGAGCGACAGTAGTTGTTGCACGAGTGTTGACTGAAGAACGAACTGATGCCGGCGGGACCCAGGTCAGTCACGCCGTATTCGCGGTTGCGTGAGAGGATGACGGGGTCGGAGAGGACGACCTCGTGCTGGTAGACGCCACCTTGTAGATCGCACAGAACGAAGTAGCCACCCGAGACGTGGTAGCTGAAGTGGCTGAGAGCCTGCATAACCTTCCCCCACACTATTGTTTCGTCGGTCCACCCAGTGTTGCTATTAAACTTTTGGTAGTTCTGGATGAAGGGTTCGCATAAATGACGCTGCCCGGCCCGGCTCCCGCCCTCCTGGAAGGTCCACACAGTGGGTACGTTGATCTTGACGTTCTTGTTGACGATGTTGAGCTCGTTGAATTGATTGACAATCTCCAGAGCTTTGTTGACAGCCTTGATGTCAAGGGTGAAGTAGTCACCCTCGAAGACGGCGCCACTCTTGAACCACTTCGCAACGCATGCCTGGCCGGTGCGCGAACCTGATGTGTAGGCTCCCTTTGCTACCCACCGAAACGCGCCTTGGGAAAAGGGATTGTCGAGCGCATGCTGTGCGAACGTTGCCGTGTTGGAGTTGTTGTATCTGCCGCTGTCAAATTGCTCGGCTGATGGGATGTCGGCGTAGTGCCCGTGGACGCAACTGGTACATCGCGATTCACCAATGCCCAAGGAGTACTGGTTGGCCGTATAGGACGACCGCGGCAAATATCGGCCGCATGACGCACAAACGCGGAAGGACATGCTTACTTCTCTTATTTGTGCAAGATGCAAAGATCGTGAGTCTAACAGATCAAGTCCCTTCGTATGAAGTGTATGGAGAATCCGCCTGCCAACTGTCTCCAGAGAGCGCCGGGCGAAGAAAGGCTGAAGAGACTTGGGAGGTGAAGTCTGAGCTAGGTCGAGTTGAACGGGAAAGGTAAGAACACTGCGAACAACTTTAATTAAGGAAAATTAAGTTCTAAGCTTTGGGCCTCCGTTTGCACCTGCGTTTGAAGCTCCAATACAGGTAGGTACCTAAGTCACGCAGTACAAACCTTGTCCCTACGCCAACTCTCCTCAAAAGAGCCTGGGGTTGCCGCAGGCTCCCGCAGAGAGGCAGCGCTATTTGACGGGTACTTTCAAAGAAAAAAAGTAAATAACCTATATCATCAACTACCTAGCTAATTTACATGTTACAAATACCCGAAACCCATCTACCCATTCCATGCACCAACGTTCCAGGGTACAATGACACCACAAAAGTTCCCTGACATGCGACATGCCAAAAAAAAACCAACCAATTCCACCCAGAAAAAGCAATGATTGATGCATAGGTACCACGGTACTTCCTATGGTAGATTATGAGGTGTGTTTAAGTGCAGCCCGTGGCGCGGTCGCTAAAACACACGTCACTGCTATTTCCGGAGCCGTTGTCGTGGCCCTCGCAGCTCTCCTCGTTGGGCGCCGAGTTCCAGCTGGTGGTTCAAGCGGCCATGAAAAAGAGCCAGTCTTGACGTCGTAGTTGGCTCACGACATGTAGTAGTTCTCTCCGCCCTGGAATGCCGCGTGGAAGTTGCAGTTCGAGCGCGAGACGCTGTTCGGGAAGCCCTGGGCGCAATGATGTGCTGTAAAGGACGCTGGTGTCAGCGACTCTATCGACGGGGTAAGTTGAGGTCTGTGAAAAATAGCAAGTATACCGGACTATGTAACCAGTAGCTTACACCTAAGCCCAGGTCAAGACGGGTTCGTTTCTGGCCGTGACGGCTGCAGCAGTGTCCAGGTGCGCCACCTGGAATAGGCGGCTGTAGTCCTCCAACATCTCGGGGTTCGTGTCGAGATACTCCGTGCCGTGAAGGGCGCTGATGAAGGTGCCGACCTTAACCTCGAAGATAGAGTTGGATGCAAGACCGTTAGCCACTATGTGTAAGAAGTTCTCGTTGTCGACGTCGATGCCGAAGCCCGAGAGGTCTGCCGGCGTGTCGGGAAATAGCTTCGCCGCATCAGTCGTGACAGTACCAGAAACAATCAATCTAAGGTGTGCTTCAGTATGAGCAAACGCCCTGGGTATATCATTATCTGGTATCGCCTTTCAGCTTGTGATTATCCTCTAGACGAGATACACATGGCATCATGGGGCTCAGCTGTGCTCAGCTTGGAATAATTATAGAGTACGATCATCTGCGGATGCGGACAAGGGCATACTCTGAGCGCAGACTTTTTCCCTACGTCTTCAAAAGCCCGTAATTGATGAACTCCATCAAACTGAGGTGTGTGCGAATGCGACATTACGAACCAAGGAGATTATACCTGCAATACTAACTAATCTGAGTTATGCCTCAAGTATAGTGACGGAAACAGTGATGAGCTGTAGAGTATCCAAATCAAAGTCCACGTAGATAGCACCCTCAGGGTGGCGACCTTCTGCGTAGGCCAGAGACAAGTTACCTGAGTAGACGTGCAGGCCGCCACACCTAGGAACCTTACCGTAGATGTCCACTCGCCCAACAAGCGTAAAAGATGTTTGGTGGTTCTCTGTGTGCGGCCGCATAACAACAGCAGCATTGCAATCGACGAACCTGACGAGAACATCGCCAGGCTTGGTAACCGATGGTACCATACCAATTTGGTGTCCTGTGAAGAGGCACATCCTCGGTCCAGTTAAGTCGCTCTGCTTCCCTTCGTGCCCATTTCCCCCTGTATTCTCGGGTTCAGTGGCGTAGGTCGTTTCGGAGTGCTGGGGTCTTTTCTCCTTGAATCCCCAACCCACAACCTTAGGGCTCACGATCTTTCGGATTATCGATAGCTGTTTATCTCCATACCGTATTATTTTCCTCAAGTACTCATCATGCGCCCCTCGTAGTGTTTTAAGCCCCTCGGGCTCGGTGCAATGGTCTTCGAAGGAGGAAAGCCATTCTTGTTCGGAACGAGTGGAAGATATAATCGCCTTATACTCAGGACCTATTTTCAGAACCTCGCCACGTACGTACCCTAGAGCCTTGATGAAGGGATTCTGGTATATAGCCTTAAGGTTATTAGTCAAGTGAACCCTCTACAGGTAGGTAGTCGGAGAATACTTACCTTGAAATCATCTGACTTCATTCTCTTATCATCAAGCTTTTGCCTAAGAGCTTTTTGAACTATAGCCGAAGTCCTCACAATATGGAGATGACGCTCCTGTTCTACCAAGTCTTTCACGGGCGTCTTTGATATGGCACCCAAAGCCTGTCTAGTGTGTTTTCCTCCAACCCACTTAGCCCGAAAGTACATAAACTTTATTACCTCTGCCAAGACTTCGGAGACTGATCGAGAGTAGTCGACTTTGAACATGCCTCTGGCTCCTGGGAACCTGGGCATTGATTCGTTATTGGGGCTCAGTGTTTTGATGTACTGGTCAATGGGGTCGATACACCTATCAGCGCTCGAGTAAGGCGTGACGTCGTTTGCCAGTCCCAAGAGTCCATAGACTCCATCTCGGACATTGCTACAAGCAGCACCGGAGAACTTGTCGAGAAGATCTATGAGTGACATTTCCTCGGTGTATTTGGAGTCCCTTGCCTGAAAGAGGCGTTCAATGTGTTCTATGTCGCAGCGTTGCCAAAATAATTCCTTTACCCCTTTGTAGGTGTAGATATCCGAGCCCAATGCGAAGACTAATTGATGCGGCAAACATACTTCTTGCGTAATCCAGAGTCGACGCCAGTATGAGCTTTCTTTGATACGATCAAGCGCTTCAATGGGAAGGACGTCAGAGAAACAGGAATCCAACTCCGCGGAGCTACCCACGTACTTTGCCAGCATCTGCGATTCTCCCCTATCCCATTTGTATTGCATGAACTGAAAGGCGTCGCGGTTAAGGGTATAATCCCCCCTGGAATCGACGCCAAGCCAAGCTACAGCCGCGAATGCCCGTCTACAAATGAAGGACATCATTGCGACATGCATGCTCAGTTCATCTGTGCTCTTCTGGTCGATGCAGATAGCATCAACCCACAATGCTATCGGGACATGCAGTGCGCGAAGATGTTGTAACGCAAGCCAGAGGTTATGTTTCACAGGGAAGCGGTGGGTATTAACAAGTATGAACTCCGCCTCATCTCTGATGGTCGAGTCGGCCGCTTCGGATGACGTGTCCGGTGTATGAACACCATTGGATTGCTGGGTAGAGCTTTCTCGGTCAGGACCCGGAGGTACGGATGCGCTATCGGGATGAGAGTCATCCCACGTATCGAGATGAGAGTCATCCCACATATCGGGCTGAGAGTCATCCCACGTATCGAGATGAGGGTCGTCCCACGTATAGGATAATAGTGTATACTTGGGTTTCGCGCCGAAAGTGGCTGGGATAAGTGTTGCAGTGATTATTTGATCAAAACTACCTGGTCTGATAGTCAAGATTCGGATAGCATCCTCGTTCGGCGGGAGAGGCGGGTATGGGAAACCTGTCGGAGGGTGCTGACTTAGAACCATGGTTAAATTTATGTTGGAGATAGTTTTCTAAGATACGGTAGACAAGTGCTAGAGAAATGTGAACGGATGATAAATTGAGCCAGTGTGTTCGTGAAAACTTTGAAGAGAGAATGTGTGATAAAAGTTAGGATACAGGCAGCAACAGACTCCTACTACCCCGCAAGCCATGTAATTTGTGACACGTACTTTAGACCGGCGACAGACAGTCCTGCCGTTCACAAACGGCACTCAGCCAATCTTATCTTGTATCTGGAAGTTATGTGAAACCGGGTAGCTACCTACCTACCTACGTAGGTAGGTACCTAAAAGATCTTCCAGTGGTTATTATGTGATACATGACCGTAAGGGTAGGTACTTTGCTACTTAACATCCTAACTATGAGAATCCGATGGGATCAGGTTGAGAGAATGTCGACACTATCTAGCTGACAACAAAAAGCTCTTCCTCTGCTCCAATAGGTTCATTGGGAACTCAGGGTGGTAGTCAAACATTTGGGAAAGTTTGGAACAAAACGTATCATGATGTAGCTTACCTCCATCAATGCGGATTCCTCTGTGTACAGTTAGCAGTTGTCCATACCTGGTATATTATATTAGAAGCAGAGCCTTGACCCGCCATTGAAATCCATGGAACTTGCACCTGGCTTTACTCTTTAATTAATTTGCCATATTCTCAACTTTGTTGCTGCCAAATTTTGAATTAGATCTGTAAAGAGTGGTATGAAGATCATCTAATGTCAGTGTTTTGGGCGGGAGATCGACCGTCGGGTCCTCCGCTGCGCGCAACAAAGGCTTCTTATTGGCGAAGCAGCATCAGATGGCAAGTAGTTTATATTTACTCTCGGGCGGCATTCTTATCGGACACGACGATGGAGATTTCTTGTTTGAGTCTTTCAAGACTCTCAGGGTTGCGAACTAAATGAAGGCTGAGACTACCGCTAGCCGATTGCTCATGGTTTGGTAAGTACGGTGTAGCTAAAGCCCACGACGTTCAGCCCAAAAGGGCAGCGGCAGAAGCTGTTTGTGTAACTCTGCGGTGGCTGCGTAAGTTATAAGTGATGATGAAATCATTCATGTCAACATCCGTCGACAAATTATTGGCCATCATTACAGGTTCTTTTTCGAGTGGCTAAGTGTCATGGCGCAATAGAAGGGCTAGACTCTGGAAATCTTAGTGAACATTGTGTTCTAGCCCGAGCTGAAAAGCCAGCGATACTTCCAGCCCAAATCACTCACCTTGACGAGACTGGGCTGAACAATCAACCGCATTATAGCTAGTACTTATAAGCCATTCCAATTTCATACCTGTGGCATTTTCCTAGAAAAGCTAGTTTTCATCCCGTGTCGGCTGCAGGCAGGCTGTTGATAGTGTCGATTCACCATCTCACTAGTCTTTTTGGCAGTCGACCACCCTGGCTCTCAGCGCGCACAGCGCCAATATGGCGTCACAAGCGCCCAAATCCCCCTGATTCTAGAACTCCGCCTTGGGCTAAGGAGAATGCCCTTAAGTTCTCCCTTTTCCTTTGGAGATTCTTGGAACCACAAGCGTCCGTCAACACCAGAGATATCCCGATCCTAACCCACTAAGTTCCATTCAAAACGCTACAACGCAACTATGGCGTCTGAGATAGTCGATAATACCCTTAAAGATGTCGCATCGCCGGCGACTAGCCCCCTCTTGAGCTTCCTCCTCAAATTCGCTAAGGAGAAGGAAGATTATTTGAAAGCGATAAAGGGTGTGGACGACAAAGCATTGTGGGACATTAGCAGGAAAGCGCTGAGCCAGCCAAAACGCCATGTCTCCTACGATCTCAGGGTTTCTGGAAGCGCCCAAGAGCCCGAATCTTTTGATGAGGATATCCAGGAGCTCGAGGATCTCGATGAGAGCATGCAAGACCAAAAGGCCTTTATGGATATCATCGATGGGCCTGGAATGCCCAATGTGCCATCAGGCATCACCGTGAGTTGATTATTAAAGCACATAACCCGTTCTACCATAACATTAACACATAGCACAGGTCGCCATTGTTGGCGCAGGTATGTCAGGTCTCGTAGCGGGCTACGAGCTCAAGAGGTCGGGCTTCAGCGTCCGCATTTTCGAAGCATCGTCTCGGGTAGGTGGTCGCGTGGTTACTTTTAGGGACCCCGTCTTCGCCCCCGGTCTCCACGCCGAAGGTGGTGCGATGCGTATTCCCGCCAACCACTTCCTTACGCACGCCTATATCAAAAACTTCAACATCGACGCACTCTTTCCCTTCGAGATGAAGAACAAGTTCATTTACCTCTCGGGCTATCATGGGGGTGAGACCCTGACGTACGCCGACTTCAACAAGTTGCTGGAGGAGTCTGACGCCGAGTTGCTCGAGCTTTTCCCTAACCTGAATGAGAACGAGAAGGGCAAAACGTGTGACAAGTTGTTCTTCGAAGCCGTCGATCCAGTCGTCACGCTCTTCCGCAAGTCGTACCGTGAAGCCTCTGGCGACCGACCTGATAAGATCCGCATAGCTTACCAGAAAATCACCGAGGCCTACGACAAGTACACTCTCCGTTCGTACCTAGAGGACGTCGCCCACTGGAGCCCCGACGCCATCAAACTGTACGACCTCGGTAACGCACATGTCGTCTTTGAAAACGGTTTCATCGAGTCGTGGAAAGATTCATTCCTCTCGAGCAACACAACTGGCGGAAATGCCAAGATGCAACAGCTCCAGCACGGAATGGACCAGGTTCCAAAAGCGTTCATCTCTCCTGATCGGGAAAAGTTCTCTCTCGCCGAGGACATTACCTACGGTGCCCGCGTGACCAATGTCGCCGATATCCCCTCTGCCGGCGATGCGCCTAGTAAAATTCGAGTCGATTGGGAGACTAGCATGGGCTACAAGCAGAGCTTCGAGTCGGACTTCGTCATTTTCACCGTCCCCTATACGGCTCAGCGCACCATCACCAAGTCTCGCCCCTTCTCCCCGGCCCTAGAGCAGGCCATCCACGACGTGCGTTACGTCGAGGTCACCAAGGTCCTCCTCCAGTACCGGAGGAGGTGGTGGGAAAAGGTATTCAAGTCTCACGAGCAAGGAACCGACGGCGGAATGGTCAGTGACCTGCCCATCCGATACACCATGTTCCCCAAGACCGAAGGAAATGCGCAATTCAGAGACACCGATCGGGGCGCTATCATGGCGGCGTACACGTTCGAGCAGGACGCCACCATCCTCGGCTGCATGCCACCCGAGCGCCGGGTGCGCATCGCGGCTGAGAACTTGGACCGCGTCTTCCCCAGCGCGGCTTCGCTGCAGTATCTAGAAGCAGGTACGTCGCAGGCGTTCCCGTCGGACGAGCTGGCTGGAGGAAACGCGTTCTGCTATTTTGGACCGGGGCAGAAGACTCAGTACCTCGAGACGATGCGTACCCCTGATTGGGCGGATCCCAAGGGCTCGGCTAACTACCGGGTCTTCTTTGCTGGCGAGCACACTAGCTACACACATGGGTGGATCCATGGGGCCATCGGGGCAGGACTGAGGTGTGTGCAGCAGGTTTGTGAGGCAGCCAAAATGCGACCTTCAGAGTGAGATGCCGGGATGAGAACGACAAAGGTCTCGACGTCGTGACAGCACTGTTGAAATAACTATATATACTGCAAAGAAGATAAGGGTTTAATCGTGTAGGAGTTTAGTAGTATCATGTTCTCTAGGGCGAAGTCCGGATGAAGTTCAAGTTGAAGCCCGCACGCAACCTAGCAATTGAGATTAAGCCTCCAATGCATGCCGCAACACACGTTCACATCCCTCGCATTAACGGGACGGTCTCATAAGAGGCTCAATAGTAGACGTCTCCTTTCATAAGAACTCTGGAGGTACGAAGTAGATCTGCCGAAACGATGCGGCCGTCCTTTATTGTTGCACCAATTTCGACTGTCCCACTAGGATGTCCAATGACGAAGGGGCCATTCTCATCGCCTTCTCTTACGCTGCGAACCTGCGCAGCTACGGTGCCAGACATATTCGCTGCAGCCCCTAGACAAAGAGCCAACGTTAAAGGTACTGCCTTGTGCGCCTGACCCATCGATAAGGCTAGACACCTGATGTCGATGTCTGATGATCCCGATTCCGGGAAGAGTAGCACGATCTTAGGCACACTCTCCGTCTTCGGATCTAATCCCATCTTTGCCGCACCGGCTTGGCGAATTGACTCCAATCTATTTTTGAGTTCCGAATTGGCCTCGACTGCTTGAGGAGTGAAAGCAGTGGGGCTTACATCTTGTATCCCTAGGTCGGCTATTCGTACAAACACGCCCGGGTTCGATACGTCCACTAGGGACGCTTCGATGCTACTTCCATCCGGCAATGCTAGCAGGTCAATTGCATTTCCTGTCGGCAGCGCTTTTCCGGTCTTCGCCCCGGCGGGGTCCAAAAAGCTAAGGGTGATTCTAGACTGTGCGCCGGGAACACCATCCATTTCATAATCACCCTCGTGGCAGTACACGGGTGGATCTCCACCGACTCTGAAACGCGAATGTATGATCTTGGATGTGTTCGTGTTGAACACTCTAACAAGCGCCTCTCGATAATCGCCCGTTTCGCCGACCTCCTGCACTTTGGAGAGCCGATCAGTGACGATCCCTTCGTCCCACGCGACCGGCCCCACAGCAGAAGACATGTTGCCGCAATTGCCCGCGAGGTCGAGCGCACCGTCCTTGATCCCTACCTGAACGAAGGTAAACTCGATGTCGGCATCGGGGCGTGTGGACGGCGCTAGCACGCAGATCTTAGATGTTGACGATATCCCCCCGCCGATGCCATTTAGCTGTCGACCGTATGGGTCCGGCGAGCCCATCGCCGCGGGCAACACAGTATGCCACTGTTCCTGCGGCGGAAGATGCCTCCGCTGGATGACTAGCCCATTGGACGTGCCGCCTCGGACGAACAGGGCCGGAAAGCTACGGTTGGCGCTCATTGTCGATACCGGCTTTGCCCTCACGCTGTAAGGTCTCGAGGCGGGGCACGCGTCAATCGTCTGGCGAAGCGCCCGATAGGTACGAATGAGCTGCCTCATTCGAGAATGACAACACGGGCGTCGTATATAGCAGCTACATGAGAATGGACTAAGTACCTAGGTATGTTAAGATTAACTCGCCATTTGACTTCTCATGAAACTCGTCGATCCAAGTGCGAAAGGAACGGCAGTGGCCCTCGGGACTTTTACCTTCTGTGGTACCTGTGGCTTTCTATGTGGCTGTGTGTATAGCTCAGTGGCATTGTGGCTCTTATTCTTTCCGAGGTCAGCTTCTGATTGGCTCTGGTTTTCTTTTTCAAATGTGTATAAGGACGTAACCATCATATAAATGACTTGGCAATCTGATTTCTTTTTCTTAAGTTACATAGGAAATCTAGCTTGACATAAGAAAAAGATTCCGACCCAATAACCCTTGTTAAAACTCGAGCACATTGTAGGAAAGAAATGTCAAAATTCTAACCCCTTTTGACCCCTATACTTTCCATCTGCCTGTAATTGTCGGTACTTCGAAATTGTCTCCGCAGCGAGGTTGCCCATCAGTCTCATTTCGCACTCAGGGCCTTAGATAGCTGAGCATAATCATCATCCGAAAGTCCAGTGTAAAGAAGGTAAGCCGAGCCACATGGAATTGGGCGAGGTCCGTCGCCACCGCAGGAGCCTGTGAGGACTGTGGCAAGAACCATGCAGGCCGGGGGGATGTTGTCGAACCTGCCTTCTACGAGCATGGCGGTTCTTGTCAGCACTGGTTTTACAATTTGGCACTGCAACGTCTGGAGCTAACTTACCGCCTTCCTTTGGAATTGAACTGGTCACCGTGAGCCCCTGAAGCTCATGGTGGCATAGATCGAAGTTGTACTGAGGAACGCCGCAAGCACCAGTAGCTTGGCGGTCGGATAGTTCCATCACGGGAACGTCGTTGTTCAAGATATTGCGTTGATTGACGCAACCGTGGCTCTGGTGATCTGCGCACTTACGATGGACCATATGACCAATATCCGCCATCGCGCTATAACCTTATATACCGTGTTTTTTTAAAAAGATAAATTATAATTTTAATATTATATTTATTTTATAATTATAAAGGGGGTTAGTGTTATAATAT
>JAOXNQ010007297.1:0-13013 GCA_028571165.1 Hypoxylon perforatum
CGGCGTCGTGCTCCCGCTGGCCGAGTGCCGCCGCATCAGCCGGTGGGCCCGCGACCGAGACCTGGCCATGCCCCTCGACGGCGCGCGCCTGTGGGAGGCCGTCGCCGCGGGCGCGGGCTCGCTGCGCGACTACTGCTCCTGCTTCGACAGCGTCAGCCTCTGCTTCTCCAAGGGGCTCGGGGCGCCCATCGGCTCCATGATCGTGGGCGGGCTCGCGTTCCGCGAGCGCGCCCGGTGGATCCGGAAGAGCATCGGCGGCGGGCTGCGCCAGGCCGGCGTGGTAAGTGCTGCCGCCAGGGTCGCCGTGGAGGATACCTTCCTCGGCGGCAAGCTGGAGGGTTCGCACCGTCGGGCGCGAGATATCGCTAGGTTGTGGGAGGGCCTCGGGGGGAGGACTGTGTATCCGGTTGAGACGAATATGGTGTGGCTGGACCTCGGCCCTATAGGGTTGAGCGAGGAGGATTTCGTGAAGTACGGAGAGAGGTTTGGGCTGAAGCTTATGGGGGCGAGATTGGTGGTTCACTATCAGATCAGCAACGAGGCAGTACAGAAGCTCGAGAGCTTGATGCAGGCGGTGCTAGGTAGGACGGAGTGACATACAGGATAGCAAAGGCACTGTTAAGTACCTAGTATAGTTTCTCCTAGCAATGAGATGCCTCCTTTATAAATTCCGGACCTAGTCCTCTGGTCGAGTTGGTTTGTTATGATATTACTCCCACATTCGTTCAAGGGATGTCTACCTACCTGGTAGTAGTTTGAGTAGCCCGCGAAATCCTCTCTGCGCGCAAATGATGTGGAGGCCACACTCGCCGAACTGTATCTTGCTGCCTTCGCTGCTATATTTTACGCTGTCCTCAATAAGACTACAGCCATCAGAGGGATCAATACACTCCATAGACTAATACAACTGCATCAAAGTGGGCGGGCATTCCAAGTCATGATTTTCCACACCATGCCTCCACAGGCAATAATCGCGTAAGTTTAGAAGGTTTTCACAGGCTTAGACATATATGAACTTGCTTTATCTGCATAGAAGCGAAAGTTTGACGTAGTTGATAAATGAAATCCGACATAACCCAGTCAGGCTTTTCTGACTCTATATTAAGATATGCGTAATTCAAGTTACGATCAGACTTTCGCCGCGTTCCATACCGCCGGTTAAGATGGGAACTCTCTCCTGCTGCTCGTGCGGCTCCCTAAAGACGTCGAACTTCTCGTCGTGCCACGCCTTAGCTGAGATGGTCCGGCCCGTGCTGTCCTCGAACTCGACTTCGTTCTTGGCCCTCAGGAAATAGGCGATGCTGCTGCGATCCTCGTGCTGGAGCCCCCGGGTGGGGATCACGCGGTGCACTGCCGAGCGCAGCCTCCTACCCGAGAGGAAACACAGCGTGTCGCCCACGTTGATGACAGCGTGGTTCGGCTTCGGCGCCACGAACTGCCAGCCGGCCGGGTCTCTAGACAATACTTGTAGGCCCCACTGTTGGCATAGAAGAAAGGTCAGAGTGCCGAGGTCCGTGTGCTTGCCGTGGCCAATGCCGACGCTGGGGGTTTCCTGCTTTGGATAGTGGAACATGGCGAGCGTGGTGAGGGACGGGTGGTTATCTTGGTGGAACGACGCCAGGTTCGTCTGCATGCCGAAGGCCTCGGAGAGAGCAAGGTCAAATTGGCACAGTATAGTCATAACGACTTCATGGGCGGCATTGCTGAACCGCAGAAAGAGTGAGTGGTTGGCGGTGATCACAGGGGCGAGTGCGCTGCTCTTTTCAAGAACCTCTTTCCTTGAAGCCTATTCGCGAGTCAAGTCAGAAACTAGCTGCTACAGCAACGTGTATTGATTTGATACCTTTAGTGACTCATAATAGTCTGGCAGCTCTTTAACAGCGCCAGATGATGTCGCGACTGGTTCATAGCTAGAGGTAGTCAGCCCTAGGTACGTATCTAGAAGGTCTGCCGCCAACATCTACGCTTGAATGGTACGCACCCATGTGTGTCACTATTCCGACTGTCTCTCATTTTTTCCTCGATATCCAGATGAAAGTACTGGGTCATGATGTCCAGCACAGCCTTCCAGTCCTGTACAAAGGTCTTGTCGGAGCTCAAGTCAAGATAGAAGAATCCTTGGTCTTGGCCAGCTTGGAGAAGCTTTCTCCGTTCAACTTCATCTTTCTCCTTCAAGCGCGCCCAGTTCAGTGTGTGGAAAGAGGCTTCCCCTAAGAGGGGCTCTTCATAAGATGACTTGGAAGCCATGTTGAACGTAGAGGATGGCCCTTTTGGGAAACGTAGAGGTATGGAATGGCTACAAGACTAGCACGAGGGATTCTAGTTACGTGGGTGACGGCTGATGTCGCTTGAGAGACTACACAGTACTATATCATCACCACTCTTTGCGCTTGCTTGTACTGGTTTTTCTAATAAACATCCACTCGGACAGTGAAAGATACACCCGGAAAGTGTTAGATCAGCCCATCGTCCCGTTGATGTCAAGCATTCGGAGTTGTCTAAGTGTATACATGTTAGCTCGAAATGATGTAAATATGTGACACGGTATTACACGAATATTCCTCCGTGACGGCTGGATATCGAGTTCTCGGGTTTTAAATTTGAGCTGCATGGAGGTGGCGTACGTGAGGTCAAAGGCCAAAGCCCGGCGGCTTGCATACCCCTGCCTAGCCTTCCCTTAGGCCCTAACAGCGCAGGATGCAAAACTCCCAAGCCCATGCGTGCCCAAGTGTAGATAGATGGGATTTGATACAAGATACTGCCGGTAATTCTGTCCTGAATCGGATTATGGAACTCAGTCTTGCTCGAGTAGAGCAATTATTGCTTAATCGCCTCAAAAGCCGTGCACATCAGGGGTCCTGGTTGAATGCACAGTATAACCAATGTGATGCTTTTGTTATAATATAGCATACACAAGGATAATACATTATCGCTATCACAGAATCATTCGTGTAATAGATTGACTTGGCTTTTGGCTTCATCTATGAGGCTGCTTAAATCTTAAAGGTAGCAACCTCCTCGTATTGCCTCTGCCTATATGCGGCCATATTCGTGATCAAGTCGATCATATATCCTTTGAACCGGTCCATATGTCAGATCTTATCGAGGACGAAGTCAAGAACCGGGAGGAGCGCCAAGTGCAAGACGACCTTCGAGCCAAGCTTGTCTTCTTTGGCAATGAATTCCCCCATGACGACCTGAAAGAGCTGTTCCGCCGCCTGCACCGATACAGTAAGGACCGGCAGTTTCGGCTATTGGCCACTTTCGCGCAAGAGTCGACACGGGTCCTAAAGGACGAAATTTCCAAGCTTCCGCAGTTGCTGAAAGACCAGGTGCCTTATTTCGACACGGTTTTGACTCTGACTGAACATGGCGACTTCCGCGAGGGCGGCCTGGGAGCAGCGATGGAAAGCGTCCTGTTAGTTGTCCTCCAGCTTGGCATGCTCATCGGGTACGTATTTTTCTTGTTGTCTGTCGCATGTAGGGCTCAACGAGGGATTATTACGCCAATGCACTCTTCCTGGCTTTCTTGCGCCATTGTTATCTCTACCATACATCAAAGCGCCCCTGGATATAGGATATAAATAACAATGACGCAAGAAAGCCAGGAAGAGTGCATTGGCGTAATTAGAAACAATGGTGAAAAGACATATGAAAGAATAGTAGGATAGAATTCAAGTACAGATGTACACTGGGAAATGTATATGCTCCTCTTACCTATGAGACTGACCTTCGGCCAAATTTGCAGACATCACGAGGCTGAAGGCACCGACCTGGATATGAGGCAACACTCAGTCACGCTTGCAGGTCTTAGCATCGGCCTCTTTGCCGGGGCGGCAGTGGCCCTGTCGAACACAATCGCAGATGTGGTGAAAAACGGAGTCGAAAGCCTCCGAATATCCTTTCGCTTAGGAGTCTATGTTGATGACTTGTCTCGCAAGCTTGAAGCGCCCCAGCCGGACGGAACGCTCCAAAGCTGGGCCCACGTGGTCACAGGACTGCCGCAGGACGCCGTCCAAGACGAACTGTCCCAGTACAATACAGACTCTGCAACCCCCATTCTCACCAAGGTTTTCATTAGTGCGGCAGACAAGTCCTCGGTCAGTGTCAGCGGACCGCCATCACGACTTAAAGCGGCCTTCCAGCACTCTCACGACCTCAGATACTCTAAATCCTTTCCGCTGCCGGTCTATGATGGCCTGTGCCACGCGTCGCATATTTACGGAGTCGAAGATATGGAGGCCGTTCTGCATAAGCCTGAATCGCTGATCTCTCTTTCGCGTCCCGTACAGCTGCGTCTGCTCTCGTCGCGGACGGGGAAGCCCTTTACGGCCACAACGGCCGGGGAGCTATTTGCAGAGATCACCATGGAGCTGATCACGGGAACAATTTACCTGGACAACATCACCGCAACCATCTTGGACAGCATAGGTTTGAACCAAGCCATATCCAGACAGTGTCAGGCGGACTACTTTCGTAACTCAATAGTTCTTGTGGGCATCCTGGAGGCTATCGAGAAGAAATTCCCCAACGTGGAGCTGTCACGACACGACATGGTCGACTGGGTATATAAGGACTTCGGCGACCGGCGTCCCAGCTCGACGGCTAACTCTAAAATAGCTATCGTCGGAATGTCTTGCCGCATGCCGGGTGGTGCAAACGACCTTGACCTTTTCTGGAAACTGCTTGAAAATGGCCGCGATGCGCATACAAAAGTGCCCCCGGATCGGTTCGACCTGGCCGCGCATTACGATCCCACCGGCCAAGTCGAAAATGCTACACAGACGGAGTACGGTAATTTCATCGACCGGCCGGGCTATTTCGACGCCGGGTTCTTTACCATGTCCCCTAAAGAGGTCAGTTAAACTGTCGTTTTCTCCCGGGTTTAGAACTCCAACTGATTTTGTAATAGGCTGAGCAGACGGACCCGATGCAGCGCCTTGCACTCGTGACGGCGTACGAAGCTATGGAGATGGCCGGCCTTGTTCCGGGTCGCACAGCGTCGACCCGCCCGGACCGCATCGGTACATGCTACGGCCAGGCAAGTGACGACTGGCGCGAGCTCAACGCATCGCAAAACATCGGCACATACGCGGTGCCGGGCGGAGTAAGGGGGTTTACCACGGGCCGCATTAACTATTTCTTTAAGTTCTCGGGCCCATCATTCAATATCGATACGGCCTGTTCTAGCTCGATGGCTGCCGTACACACTGCCTGCTCGATGCTATGGGCTGGCGAGACCGATGTGATGATTGCGGGTGGGCTTAACGTGATTACAGATCCAGATAATTACGCCGGCTTATGCAACGCTTACTTTTTGTCCAAGACGGGTCAGTGTAAGGTTTGGGATAAGGATGCTGACGGGTATTGCCGTGCTGAAGGGGTTGGTTCGATCGTATTGAAACGGCTGGAAGATGCCGAGGTTGACAATGATAATATCTTGGCCGTGGTATTGTCAGCTGCTACGAATCATTCCGCAGATGCCATCTCGATCACCCACCCGCACGCCGGGGCGCAGCGGGCCAACTACAAACAGGTCCTACAGAGAGCCGGAATTAATCCTTTGGATGTGAGCTTTGTCGAAATGCACGGCACCGGCACCCAGGCTGGCGACGCCATCGAGTCCGAGTCGGTGCTGGATGTGTTCGCTCCACTTACACCGCGCCGGCGGCCCGATCAGCGGCTACATCTTGGTGCCGTTAAAAGCAATATTGGACACGGTGAGGCGGCTGCGGGCGTTACGTCGCTAATCAAAGTCCTGCTTTGTTTCCAGAATAGCAAAATCCCGCCCCATATTGGTATCAAGACGGAAGTCAACCCAACCATACCAAAGGACCTGGAGAAGCGCAATACTGGACTGGCGATAGAGCTGACGCCGTGGCCGCGGCAGGTGGGGAAGAAGCGGCTTGCGATGGTAAACTCATTTGGTGCACACGGCGGAAACACGACGGTACTACTGGAAGATGCGCCGGAACGGAAAGGGGCCCGAGTCGATAAAGAGAACAGTGCAGGCACTCGCTCCATGCACCCCATCATGCTGTCAGCCAGGAGTAAGAAGTCGCTAGAAGCCAATATGCGGAACATGCTGTCCTATCTGGAGAGATACCCAGATACGAACCCCGCCGATCTGTCGTATACAACGAGCGCTCGGCGCATGCACCATAACCTGCGCGTCGCTACATGTGTGTCCAGCATTGCTGGACTGCAGAAGTTCCTCCGCTCATCACTAGAAAACAAGACATTTGCCAATGTCTGGCCAGTCCCGTCTGATGCACCCTCGGTCGTGCTCACCTTCACTGGCCAGGGCACGTCCTACCGCGGCATTCGTCAGGCACTGTTCGATGATTTCCCGTCTTTTCGCACCCAGATTCTGCAGCTCGATAGGCTGGTTCAGCGTTTAGGATTTCCCTCGGTTGTGCCTGCGATCACCGGCAGTGACGAAGATGAAGTCGACTCCCCCGTGACCAGTCAACTGAGCATTGTTGTGCTCGAGCTCGCTCTCGCCCGTTTCTGGTCGCAACTTGGGATTAAGCCTAGCGCGGTGATTGGCCACAGCCTGGGTGAATACTCGGCTCTCGCCGTCGCCGGCGTTCTATCAGCTGCCGATGTGCTGTGGCTCGTCGGCCGTCGTGCTCAACTGACGGAGAGGCTATGCGTGGCCGGTAGCCATATGATGCTCTCGGTCCTGGCATCGCCTGATGATATTGAACGGATGCTACGAAATAATACTAAGACGACCAACGTACACTATGAAATATCGTGCCGGAACGCTCACGAGGATACTGTCCTCGGGGGTGCTAGGGAAGATATCGACACGATTCGCCAAATTCTCGAGGCGAACACCTACAAGTGTACGATACTGGATATTCCCTTCGCCTTTCACACGGCGCAGATGGAAGGTGTGTTGGATGAGCTCGAGAAGATGGCTGCGAAAATACCCTTCAAGGCACCTAGTATCCCCGTGTTGTCGACCCTGCTCGGTACCGCTGTATTCGATGGCAAAACTATTAATGCAGCGTACTTGCGAAATCAAACACGTAACGCGGTAAACTTTGTCGACGCTATCGAGTCCGCGCGGGACCTAGGTATGGTTGACGATAAGACGGTGTGGGTTGATTGTGGCCCACACCCCGTATGCGTGAACTTTGTGCGAAAGATAATACCCCAGGCACGCGTTGCCTCCTCGTGCCGTCGCAACGAGGACAACATGACGACCATTTCCAAGAGTCTTATTACGCTACATCTGGCTGGAGTAACACCGTTGTGGAACGAGTATTTCCGACCCCATGAGCAGTCTTACGCACTGCTCAACAACCTGCCGAAGTACGGCTGGAATGAGACGAACTACTGGATTCCTTACATTGGCACGTGGACGTTAGATAAAGCGCGTCTGAAGTACGGCGGGCAATTCCTCCCCAGCGGTGGTAATAGGGGGGTCGAATTACCTCCGAGTTCCTCGACTCTGCGAACGTCTCTCATCCACCAAGTCACGGTCGAGACATTCAACATCGAAGCTGGAACTGGCACGCTTCACATTCTTTCTGACTTGCAACACCCAGAGTTCCTCGAGGCGGTTCATGGTCACAAGATGAATAATTGCGGTGTCGCCACCTCGTCCATCTGGACCGACATGGCTCTGAGCGTGGGCGAGTACCTGTACCGCCAGCTTGACCCGCAGGCCAAAGACGAAGACTTGCGTATGAATGTCAGCGACCTAGAGGTCCTGCATGCTCAGGTCGCCAGAAAATCCAAGAAGAGCACCCAGCCGCTTGCGCTAGAGGCGAATTTCGACAGGGCCACACGGTGTGTGTCGCTCGCCTGGTTCAATGTCGACGCCGCAACGGGCTCTCGCGCCGTAGAGTCTTTCGCATCGGCAGCAGTCCGGTACGAAGACGCCAGGACCTGGCGCGCTGAGTGGGACCGATTAACCCACCTCGTGCGCGGGCGCATCGAGTCACTAAATGCCATGGTAGCCACGGGAACAGCCAGCAGATTGTCCAAACCACTCGCGTACGCGTTATTCACGAATGTAGTTGATTACGCGGATCGGTACCGTGGAATAGACGGCGTGGTCATGCATGGGCACGAGGCCTACGCCGATGTCACGCTCGAGCCGGAACGCCACGGAACCTGGCACACGCCGCCGCACTGGATTGATAGTGTCTGTCATCTAGCGGGGCTGGTCATGAATGGGAGTATGGACACGTCGGATACGCGGGAGTACTTCTACGTGACACCTGGAAGCGACTCGTTCCGTTTGCTGAAGCCATTAGAGCCAGGAGCGAAGTACCAAAGCTACGTGCGCATGTTTCCCCTGCCGCAGCAGACCGAGGGGGGCAATGGTATGTTGATGTACGCGGGCGATGTGTACATCTTGCAAGACGACGCCATTGTAGGCGTGCTAAGCCAAATCCGGTTCCGGCGTGTACCGCGTTTGTTAATGAATCGCTTCTTTTCGCCGCCATCCGAGTCTAGTAGTGCAGCTCATGTCGGACAGACAAATGGCATCGAGCTACTAGATCATCAATCTGCCCGTCCCACCAAATCATCGACGAACAACCCCATAGCTCTGCAGGTCAAAGTTGATAGAACAACACCGCATAAACAACCCAATGGAGTCTCTCGCCAGAAGAATAATTTAAATAGACCAAAGGTCGAAATCGTTGAGTTGCAGGAGATATCTAGCACAGATACACCCCTAGCTACTCCGGTCGGGTCGAACAAGGTCGAGTCATCAGAGACAGAATCCGGCTTGGTGGGCCAGTGCCTGCGGATTATAGCGTTTGAAACGAGTCTTGATATGAGCGACCTAACACCCGACGCCACGTTTGCGCAGCTTGGAGTCGACTCGCTTATGTCACTCGTTTTAACTGAGAAGTTCCGAGGCGAGCTGGGGATCGAGGTCAAGAGCTCACTCTTCTTGGAATGTCCTACGATTGGCAATATGAAAGCCTGGCTAGAGCAGAACTTCTGATTGGTCATGTGGGATAGTGTTCAGCTGTTTTTCCTAGAAGAATTTACCAATTGTGGCAAGTGATGAATAATAGAGATAGTTTAATGAGTTCTTGTTGCGTAGTTCGCTTCCTCCTTCTGTATGCGTCTCATTTCTTCGGTCGGGTCCTTTATAAAGGGTCAAACTTATTTTATGTACTTGGTAGTTTCTAGGTCCTTGTTTGACTTGGGGGGTAAAATAATGTTGCAGTTGGAAGAATCTTAAGTCTCCTGCTACAATTGAGAATCGGCTCGTATCTCCGCTGATTATGTACCTAGGTAACCATAATATCCCCTTAACTGGCAGAAGGACACACTTCTGCCAAAATTGCGTAAAAATACTTGCGGATCAATTGGCATGGAGATCAAGATTAAGCTCAACCAATTAAATTAAGTACATTTTACGTATTTTGGGCCAGGAATACTAGCAACGCCTATCAATTTCTGGACCTTCTTCAAGATAGACCAGATTTTATTGGTTGGATTTACCAGTCTCCGATAGCTCATGTACTGTACAAAGGTGTGTCCTTCTGCCAGTTAAGGGGATACCCCTGGTACCTAAATCTAAGTGCACGTGATTCGGAATATCCCGGAGTTGGAGGGTTTTATTAGGGACGTTTAGTGGAATATTTAGGGGTGTACGGAATACCTGCTATAAGAGATTAGCTACCGTACTTGTTCCGGGGCATCGGAAAATATCACCCCTAATGCTCCAGTTCAGTGCGTCCCGGCCCACTCCCGATACCAGTCCAAACAACGAACATTCACCACGCTCCCCGTATACCTGGTCTTAATGTTCATACCACTCAACATCTGCTTGACCAAAACCTCAACCTTCTTGCCGTTAGCGGTCACCGGGATCTCCGGACACTCGTCGACGATGCCAGGCACGTGCTTCGGAGAGAGCTCCTGTCGCACCACGCTCCTAATGTCGTCCGCAAGCTGGCCGGTGAACGTTTGACCGTCTCGCATCTTCAGGAATAGGACAACCGTCTCGTCCATCTCGTCCCTGCGCTTCCTGCCTACGCACAGCGCGTCGTCGACTTCGCGTGCGAAGTGCTTGAGGAGCAGGTTGTACATCTCGGCGCTCCCGAAACGCACGCCGCCCGGGTTGAGGACGCCGTCGGAGCGGCCGAGCATGATCAGCCCGTCTGTCTGCGGGTTGAAGCGGATGAAGTCGCCGTGCGCCCAGACGCCGGGAAACCGCTCGAAGTACGAGGATCTATACTTGTCCTGCCCCGCTAGGCCCCAGAACCCCACCTATGATTTCTCCCGAGTTAGCGGCTGAGATCATTCCTCTCCTAGGAAAAATGACTTACCGGTTGACTTGGGAATGGCTTCACGCAGACTAGCTCACCAGGTACTCCGGCCTTGCTTACATCCTTGCCCTCGGCGTCCCGGGCTTGGACGGCCATGCCGAGACCAACCACCTGGATCTCGCCCGCATAGACCGGGTTTAGGGGAGAAGGGGTGCCAAAATCCGATATGATATCTGTGCCGCCTGAGATAGAGCCCAGGTTGACTGGACCGAAGGCTCTATAAACATATCGGAATGTAGATGGGGCAAGGGGCGACCCTGTCGAGTAGATGGCCTTGAGCGTACCAAGTGGTAGACCGCACTCTTTCGGCATGACGTTGTCTTGCTCAATCAGGGATAAATACTTGGCGCTGGTGCCAAATTCGCTGATACTGAGCTCCTGGACCAGTTTTGGCATTGCCAGATTATCCTTGACCGAATTCCCGGCCGACGAACGATAGTAGAACGGCGAGCCGTTGTACAGAACCACGGTAGCACCTGATGCTAGGCCAGAGACGAGCCAATGCCACATCATCCACATGCACGTCGTGACGAAGAAGAGTCGATCGCCAGGCCGGATATCGCTCTGCAGAATGTGCTCCTTCTTGTGCTGGATGAGTGTGCCTATCGCACCGTGCACGATGCACTTAGGCGCGCCTGTTGTGCCGGAGCTGTAGAGGATGTAGACTGGGTGTTCGGCTGGCAGTTGGGTAAACCCTAGCTGCGCTGGACTATCTACAGATATGAACTCCTGGTACGTGAGAGGCTTGCTTGCCAGCCCAATTAAGTCGACGGTCGCATCCATCGAGAGCAAAGTCGGGAGGATGATTACCGCCTTCAAGGACGGTAGAGAAGCCACGATTTTCTTGACGTTGGGCAGCGCCGGATACGTCTTCCCGTTGTACACTAGACCATTATCGGCAAATAGCAGCGAGGGCTCAATCTGCACGAGTCGATCGAGAGCCGCAGTCACTCCAGTGTCGGGACTGACTGCAGTCCAGACGGCGCCGATAGACGTGCTCGCTAGCATGGCAACCAATGCGTCGGTATGGTTTGCCACGTAACCAGCAATTCGATCTCCTACTTGCACGTTCATGGCCTTCATGCCGGCCTGGCACTCGCATACCCGCTTTCGTAGCTCTTTCCAGGTAACCATTTTCCGCGTTGTCTCGGTCGCGGCGATCACGGCCAGGTCATCTTCCCCAACTTCTTGCGTTGGGAACAGTAGGTTCTCGGCGAAGTTGAGCCTCGCGCCCTGAAACCAAGTAGGCCTCGGCCACATCGTCTGCGGATCAGCAATGACTTGCTCATAAGATTGGGAGTGGCGTATGCCGCAATGATCCCATACTTCGCCCCAGAACTCTTCAGCATTATTGATGCTCCAGTGATGAAGATCATGGTAGGCCTGGAAATTCTTGCCGTATTTCACGTTCACACGCCGAAGAAAGTTCCACATCTGGGTATCTGCTGGGGAAGGGTGTTCCCAGAGCAGTTCGCCTCCTGGTTTGTTGCTGTTGACGGCAGTATTAGACGAATTGTCTATGGTCGCGTTTGTGGGTATGTCCACGGATTTCTCGTGGCCGCCGCCGGTCCCCCTCAGGAGTAAGTGGCTCTCGGCCCTGATGAACCACATCAACTTGGCCTGGAGACCCCACCAAATCTTGCTCATCCATGCGGGAAAGGGGAGGAGAGATCGAAGATCAAACATTTTTGTCACTTTTTATCGTATACTGCTGTGTTATTTCAGGTGGATGGATTCAAGTTTGAGATTCTATCAAACGGTGCAAAGTGATTCAAATGCTACTATTGGCTTATTCGACAGCACATAGGCAGTCCATGGCTCGGAGAGCATTACGTTGTCAACTATCTGATACTTCTCTTCTTCTAACGACGTAATAAACCTACCAGAGCACACCACCAAAGGCTCTTGTACTGCGCTAAGCGAACCTGACCATCCGATTCTGAGTCGAGTACAGGATTCTCCTCGGAGACTGTCAGAGATCAGCCAAGGCTGGAATGCAAAGTCACACAGCTAGAAGAAGTGCGAATGGCCATTCGGAAGGGCGTGGTGCATTTCAAAATCCGGCGGGTGAAGCCACGTGGGAATCGCCGTCCGAACTCCGAATCGTTCGCTGCGGGCTGTAACTAAAACCCGGTTAGAATGCGAGATCAGCGTACAACCGGCGGTTCTGGTATTTGATTGAACTAAGTGTCATTGTCGCATCACTACCTTTGCCAAGCCAATAACTACCTACCTGGTACTCACCTAACGAGTATACCACAATGTCTCATGCCCTGATTGATGACAATGACACTGACGACAGCAAGGTCGTCGGGGGTGATACTACTTTTGGTAGCAGTCATGTCCCGGTGAGTATACTAAATGCTATCTAGTAGAGCCTAGTAGGACTTGCTAACTGGACTATCTAATTTACAGTCGACGCCGGGAGATTTCGAATCGCAGCTCGAGATCTTCAAAGCCGTGTCCCGCTTCCTTCCTGACGGCAACGAGGACGAATCGTTCTGGTGGAACGTCACGGGTCGCCACGTCGCGCGGATGATGCACGAGGCCCGGTATCCGGAGCAGCGGCAAGCCGAGCTACTACTCTTCCATCGCTTCTCCGTGGTGCCGCGTCTGGGACCTAAAGCGACGTCGGCGGAGCCACGGTTCTGGAGCCGCGTCGCGCCGGGCGTCGGGGACGGCAGCCCGATCGGCTACAGCTGG
>JAOXNQ010007318.1:0-12923 GCA_028571165.1 Hypoxylon perforatum
GGCTTATCTATGGGAGAGCGGACGGGATCCCGAGTTTTCCACGTCGTATGGTCGTATGTGACATATTGAGGTCTAATGATGAATTATATCTCTAGGGTATCTAGGTCGAGAAGCCCGCTGGCAAAAGTTCCGACTCTGAAGACCCTTAGCGTGCACGCCAACTCTCCACATTCCCATCCTGCTGGACAACACGTTCCAAGAGATTGGGCCAATGTACTAGATGTCCTTTTCAATTCGCATGCTTGTAAGCATATCGGTACTCTTTGTCCTTGAATATGATTTCGACACCAGCTGGCCTAGGTATGACGCAGTATCTGTAATTTCGCTGATAGTACCAAACGCCTCAGCCCCTATTTCTACCGATGTATCACAACACACTGTGGGGTCTGTCACACAAAGTGATTCTTGGGGGAATTCCAATCGAATTATATTAACATCTAGCATATCGCTATTGTGTTTCTTGTCCCTTAACCCTGCTATCAACAACAATTAGGTTATGCGAGTTTCTGCTAACTGATGAGAGCTCTGCTCAGTGCCATTAGGATGCCAAGCCATCCAGAGCCTGGTTGGCTAGCGCGTCGGCCTCCCGGTTCTTCTCTCGCGGGACATGCCAAAACTTGAAATCCATGCCTCCGTCTTCGCCGTATTCCATGTCTTCGAGGCGCTCGTGGATGTCCTTGAGAACCTGGTAGTGTGCAACCGGCTTCCCCTGAGCCCTGCGTCCACCATTCTCAATCCATCCTTCGATCCATAGCGACAGCGCTTTCATGAGGTATTCTGAATCCGTTCTAATGCGAAACCGTGTCATCGTATAGTCAGCGGAAATGGTGGTTCGGATGATACGCAGTGCCTGCGACAAGGCCTCGATCTCGGCCCGGCTGCTGGTCTGCGGGAGCGTGGGATCCAGAAGGCCGTTCGCGTTGTGGGGCGACTGCGGACCGAAGTAGACGCCCCAGGCGGCGCGGGCGGTAGGGGTTCCGTTGCCACGGCAAGCTCCGTCGATAGAGAGAACCACGGTCAGCCTGTCGAGTTCGATAACGCCTGTTCTCGGGTGTTTGATCTGGAGCTGCGAGACATTCTTCACAGGGTTGTAAGTGATGAGCTGGCTTTCGGGAACATATCGGTACATTGGGCTGCAGAGAGGGTCGAATTGACGTCTGATTTGCTCTCCGTATTCATCGTAGGGCTCGCCCAAGCCATTGCCAAAGAGAGACATTTTCCGCAGCCTTAGTGGATATGCTTGATCTGGTCTTCAAGGACTCTGTAGATGATCAGTTAAGGTGTAAGGACAGGTTGATCAGCCTGAATAAACGGTGGCTTAAGAAGAAATGCTAAGATGCAGTTGTCCGTACCTACCTCTGAAAGTTGTTTGCCAGTTGATCATGGCTCTACCACTTGGGCCACAGCTGGCATGAAGTGCAAGTGGGTAAAATGTTTTGTGGCTAGATGTGTTAGAATAACTCTGATTATAGGGGGCTTAGTGGCTATATGCGCTATAAGTATAGGGGTATCAGTGGATAAGAGTCCTTGTCGCTGTATTGTAGCTGTCAAGTCAGCACCAGGTGGCAGCAGCTGGGACCTAGCGGTGGAAGCTCCGATGGACAAGCTTTTGGTAGCGTTCTTTCATCATTGTTATTAACTCATACGAGATTTAAGTTCGTACGGAGTTGGATGACTTTTCAATGGACTTTTCCCGTGTGCCCAAGTTATGCTCCGTGCTGTAAACCAATCGTTAGAGGTTCTGGTCTGCAAGGTGTTTCTGGCTGGTAGGTGCAACGAATATAGCCTTGCTTTGAAAGCTTTAAGGATTCGTTAGATAGCTTGTGAGGCTACTATAGGGTATTGGTATAATTAAGTAAATTGAGTATTTTAATGAGTGTCATGTGTTTAGAATAAGCAGGTAGCTACCGAGGATAAATAATTACAAAGGAAATTCCTGACCTTATATCCTCCTAGCTACCTACCTATATGGCTCCTAGAGCGGGGGAGAGCCCTGTGGCTCCCTGTAGCTCTCAGAGCCTGATAGAGCCTCTGCTCCGTATGGAGCTCTATAGAGCCATATCGGCTCAAAGCTTCCGGGGCCTACTTTTAGGTCCTTATTTCGGGTAGCATGAGTTAATCCGTAATAATAGTATGATATAAATAACACCGACTATTTACTCTTATCTCATATGTTGAAAAAGAGAAAAAGGGAGTACCGCGGGGCTGGGACGGGGTAGCACACCTTCCGGCACTTGGTATATCCGACCCGCTGTCTTGTATCTGGACGTGCAAACAAGAACCCAAATAACTATGTCAGCACATACTCTCGGTTGATGAGCACGAAAGGAAAGGAACAATGATGAGAGGTATAAATTCGTTTGCCTCTGGTACGGTACACGTGCCTACATCCCTTACGCTACATGTAGGTACTATGCTGTAACGTCACCACCACGCCCTCCAGCGCCATTCACTCTATTTGTTGACTCATTCAGCAAGCCTGGTTCTCCATCCGGAGTCGCCCTCTCGCCCTCTTTAACACCTACACTGCTAGACATTACACAGGCAGGAATAATGCATGCAGTGTCATATTCATCTTTACTGCGTCGCATCGTTCAGCTGACATTCGACGCCACATTCATTATCAGTCCTGTTACATTTCGATGAAATGCTTCCACGAACTCTTTTGCTCGAGGCTCGAGCCTGCATGCTCTTTTTCCTTTATTTCACAATATCTTGGGACTTAGAGCTCTAAGGTTACATCACGTTCTTACCTGCATCGTTGTCGCACTGGTTGCGCGTCGTATACTCTCGTCAATCACGCCATGGTGCGCCTCTGCGAAACAAGCTCTCGGCGGTCAGTAGCTCGAAATAAATCGGACTCAAATGCGGCTCCCACATCTGTCGTCTCCGGGCTCGTGATTCTGCATGGACAGACTGACGATCAGCGAGATGACATTTCACTCATTGCTCGTGACGAGGCGGCCGACCTTACAACTGGCACCGAAAGACCTATTGTTCTTCATCCTTCCTTGTACCAGTTTCTACGTAATTGTACGGCTCAGGAGGACTTCGTCCGGGCCATTCCCCCAGCACTAACGATGGTTGCGCATGCGCATCCAGTGCTCGAAGGCGGATTGGAGAAGTCGTGTGTCTCTCAAACCTACCGACTTAGGAAATATCAAGCTGACATGTTTTGTGATAGAACTCCACTCAAGCGTCAAACGGCATATCAAATACAGCAGTTCTTAAAGAACATAGAAGATATGGGATTGAGCAATGCCGACTTTTTGAAGGCATTGCATGATTTCTGGGGCCACTGGAAAGGACAATTCTGCGAAGCCTTGGCTGAAGTTCTCTTAGAAGCGATTGGGAACTATGGCGACTATGACGAACTAGACAAGACACTGATAAACCTGGTAGATCTTTTGTTGCGCGACTCACAGAGCATTTTCCTTCGGTCACGGCTCTGGTCCAAGCGGCTCCCGCTTGAATATTACAAGCACGGCAAAATGTATGAAGGTTGCGCAGCTGCAGACCTTTTCTTGAATTCTTTGGCCAACCAGAAGAGCCGGCAAGGCTGGACGAACAGGGACAACGCAGAAGTTGGTATCTTACGCGCCCTCACGGTCGAATACCGCCTTTCAGAACCTGGTCTCACGCCCGCCCAACGCTGGCAGAAACGGGCTGAGTACATCGACACTTGGACTCCGCTGCAGCCAGATGATCCTTCAACATTAGAACGTTACGTCGTCGGCCTCTGCGTTCGTATGCGCGGCAAGTTGGCCAAAGACTTTGGCCAGTTTACAGCGGCATATCATGACTTGAAAACGTACTGCGAGCTTTACGCTGATCGAGGCAGTCGTGAGGAGGGCTGGGCCATAGGCGACTTTGGGCAGCTTGTGTTGGAATTAGAGGAGACAGACGAGGGTCCGGCCATCGCTGCCGACCTGGCTGAGCACGGCACAAACTTTGGTGAGAAGGTACTAATGACGGACGGCATGCGGCCGTGCGATCTCGTTGGGTACATCCTGGAACGGGGCTATAGAAAGCCGCATGTTCGAGCGGGGGTATCTCACACCCGAAGCACGCCTCAACGCTAGGGAGGGCGATACCATGTGGTTGGAGTTGATCCACGCGATGACGCTGGTACACCAGGGCAAGCATGCCCCTGAACGCCTTGTGGCCGCCGAAGAAGAGCTCCTCTGCCTCAGCGAGCAGTTCCGGCGCATTGAAGCCGTCGAGTCGTGGTACGACGAGCAGATCAGACATTTTGCTGTCAAGTGCAGCCTCGCCCAGGTGTCGCATATGCAGTACAAATGGATCGATGCCCAGGAGCGCTGGGAAGATGCCATCCGCTACGGAGAAGAGATGGTGAGCGATTGGAAGGGTAAGCACTATTACATCGAGGTGGCTCGATACAGCCTCGCGGATGCCCAGTGCAGTGCAGGAGTTGATCCTAGACTTGTGATTCCAGGCCTGGCTCATACAATCAAGTCCGTCAATGATAAACGCGTCCAGTGGATGCTAGGCATGGGCTCATTTTGGTTGGACTTTATTCATGACAGAATGGTGCCACGGATCCAAGCTTTGGAGAGATGGGAACAAACCACTGATATGGAGTCGAAGATTGCAGTATTACCCGTGACTGTAAAGGAGCTATGAAAAGGGGGCTTGGTCTGGCATTGCAATTAACATGTAGGTATATTAATGGGGCCTTTTCTTTTTTATTACTGTTTCATTAAGGGCCATTCGGCTAGACAATCTTTTACTCGAAATAAATTCTCTTTTTTGAACTACTCTCTTTTACTTCACGAGAGGCATCATTCGACACTCTAGCTAATCTAGGAGTTTCGATTATTTTTATTAGGCATAAACAGCATATCTGCAACCTGAACGATCATCCCTAGCGGGCCTCGGGATGTAAACATCCCCTAGGCTTAGTAGACACTAACCGAGTGCAGACAATATAAGTATCAGATGATCAACTATCAAATGATCTTAATAGTTTCCTGTCGAAACCCACTCCCCTCCGAACGGCAAGTTTCGATCAAGTCGGCCTCCTCGGAGAACCATAATCCGACACGCCTGTACTCTCCACTCAATAGCTTCTGTAGGACAAGCCCCCAATAGTTGTAAATCTCGTTATCAAGTATCCACCGTATCTTTGCAATTGCAACTATATACGTATCGTTATTGTCGCCTGGCCAAGTTTCCGTGCCATCATCGAGATCAGGGTTTATGCGCAACGACAGGTCTTGTTTTCCCGATTTCAATTCCTGCAGCGAGACTAAAGGTGCGGTAAGGGTTAACGAAGCGGACTTTACTTGGCCGTATTGGTTGGTAGGATCAACCAGATCAACCCGAACATCTTCAACGGTAGCGAGAAGGGTGGGTTTATCTGGGTAATTCATTATATTTTCAACCCGACCGTCCATGCTCGCCCAACTCCAAGAGGGGGCGCGATACATCTCAGCTCTTCGTGTTGAACTCTCCCATTGCGACTTTAGCCATAGTAAGGATAGGGGGAGTGTGGTACGGAAAATTCCTGCACAGTACTCGTCGCCTAAGCAACTCGTATATTGTTTTGCGATGGAAGAAAATGCGACCAGCTTATCCTCGTGTGGGTGACTGAGATCGAGTTTCGTATATTCGAACAACTTATTGTTAAAACCTTTGAAGTCCAGTTGCGACTCTGTTAAATTGTATGAGGTCTGATACAAGCAGTCAAATCCCTTTTTACCCGCGCTGGCAACGCTGTCAGCGAGGTACTCGTTAACTGCTTGTCTTCCTTCACATTCCCATGCCACACGGTCCAGGAGAAAATGAAGAGTTCGTGGGGATAGAAGCTTTTCCTGGAGTACCCAAGCTCGCTTGTTGAGAGGCAACTCCATCCTCATATAACTGAAGTCTTCTTTTATAAATATAGCGCAAAGCGTCACAGTGGATGGAGCAGGAGCTGAGTCCGGGCCTTCACCAACAGAAAAACTAGTCCTTTCCGCAGTTGGTGTCTTTATGTCGTTGCTTATATCTGTTGACATACCTGGGAAAGGCGTCCAGACATAGCAGTCCTGAAGTAAATCCGGGTCTCTCGGGCGAAAGGCGCCCTCTTCAGGATTTGCCGCAACGTCAACAGCAATATTCAGTTCGCAATTTAGATAGATTTTAGACATCTCAAGCGAGTGGAACAGCCAGTCACTCTTCGATCCTTCGCCGGATTGCAGGATGCACAGCGAATCAATCCAAAGATATCTGATGTCGAGTCTTCGGCACGTAGTGATGATATCACGAAAGGTCTTAGGAAGTTCCTGGTACCGAATCTCTTTACGGAAGTCGTCGTGGTTAGTTGAGGTCAATGTTATGAATGGTTCGCTTCCCCAACAATGACTTAGAGCCACATAACCGCCCTCTGCTCTGTCAACTTCCGATATGATCAGACGAGGTGATTGGTCTGGAGTGCCAACGTCGATGAGCCGTTTCGGATACCATCCTTGCTCCCGAGCTCCGTACACGTCTTTGCAGGAGGCGTGGCCCTCTTTGCACTCGTGAAGCCATTTCTTCGCTATCTTCGCCACATCTTCGTGACCAGTGTTGTCGGGTATATTCCGGAGAGCAGGGAAATCTCTTCGTACTCGACTAGGGTCGGTTTTCCGATCTTCCTTGGCCAGGTCCACGAACTCTTGGTACCCAGGAGGGAAAGCTTCAACAATATGGCCATGGACGAAAACCCATAAATTTGAGATTTTCGATCCGTCTGCCCAGAATATCAGGCTCCAGTGCGGCGTCCTCTGTTTCTCGAACCATTCAAACTCGTAATCTAGCTGCCTCGAAAATGGAGTTTTCTTCTTTTGAGAATAGTGTAAGTTTATGGTATGGCAGATCTTGCATCCATTCGCCGCTGCTTGAACAAGACTGGCGAAGCTTTTGTGATGAACCCCTTCGTAATACCCATTTTGAAACACACAAATGCAAACAGCGCAAAGCATACTAGAATTTGAAGGGTGCGATATCTTGTCCTCACTTTGAAAATGTTTCCACAGACAGGTGCGTGAAATTTACCTTGCCTCAAGAATTAGGCATCGCTGGGCTGCTGTGCGGGGAGACAGGGGATGAGAATAGGAGGCCGCCCGGACGAAAATTAGGCCGATTTTACAAGGTCGCCCTCTATAAATTCTAGGACTTTTAGTGAGTGCACCCACTGAATACGCTATAATTATAGCGGTGGCAGCCCTTGGGTTACAGTGCATATGGGCCATGTTTTTACAGATATTTCGTACAATTAGCCCACAGCCTCAATCAAAAGTTTGAGTGAAGTCAAAACCAGCTGTTCTCAGCTGCCAGCTCGTCAGAAGCAAGCCGAGTCGCCTTTTAAGAATAAGAATACTTGTCTTTCTATCGGACCATCGTCAGTGGCGTACAAGCGATATATGTATCGCAAATTCGAACATAGTGTTAGTGGTGACCTCCTAAGTCTTATTACGTGTGTGCTCTTTGGACTTTGTGGCCGAGCGTCACGAGGTAGGATGTGACGTTAAAAATATCACGAGTTAAAGGAATTTCTTCTTAGTCTATGACTAAGCTGACGTTGGAGATAGTCCTTTCGGAATTCCTTTCCGTATAATACCTATTCACAGTCCTGACCCGAACCACTCCCCCGAGAACAATACGAGAACATATAGGACTTTAGTAGAACACGCACCGTGCCGTGGGCTAAAAATTACGTTCATATTAGATATGTTTGGAACCGAAACACTTCGGGTGTGAAGATTTCCCCGGGCTTGTTAATAGGGGGCGTTGTGAGACATTGAGCTGTGTTTTGCGACGGTAGAAGAGCAAAATTCACCGCTAGAACATTAGTCTAGAAATATTGCTGAAGGAACGGTAAGGCCCGCAAGACACGAGGCAAGGCGTTAGTTTTGGCTGACTTGGATGATGGCCTTACTTCCTCATCTAAATGAAGTCGATTTAAAGCCACTCGGGTTAAATTTGGGTAGGTCGGGATCGGCTTATGGGCCGATACTATACCGCATTCCTACACCGATGTCCAAATATTAGGGGCCCAAATAACTTTTTTATGGCGCATATGAGCCTCTCGCATCAACAAGGATACTGCTGGTTGTATATAAGACTCGTTGAATAGAACCACTTTCGGCACCGTGTTCGTGGCATGGTCGCGGCATTACTATATCGTCAGCATGGATTCACGATGATCATAATCCACGTACGCAAGCTCGCATCACGATGGCGTCGACTGCTGAGTGGCTGCAGCCATGCGATCTACGATATTACTACATATCGACGTTTGTGTCCTACGGGTTCAAACGGTCTCGACCATGTCGTATTAGCATCGTGAGTTCTATCACTAGGAACATGCTTGTTCGACTCATCTCGACTCGTTTATAAGCGGCCCTCATTGGCGCCCCCCATTGGTGTGCTTGGAGTACCGGGACCTAGGACCTAGGACCAGCCCCTGAGGGCTGACCAGTAGGGGGAATGGATGGACAGGAGAGGGGCTAATATGAATTAGTGCGAGACATTGCTAGTAAATGCTCATCTAAGACATCATCTAGGTAACACAACGTGCAGCTCGGAGATCGTGGCGTATAGCGAGGGAGCGCCTCATTTCTTGGCAACATCATGGCCACGTGTATATGATTCGCCGGCGCCAACCCCGTGTCTCGCCTAGCTGCTCTCGGGATGAGGGAATGCTGTAACTAGAGTGGTAGCTAGCGTACCGTGCCGACGTGTGCTATAGTCGAATAGAAGAAAATACGGTGACCGCTCACGAACGAGACGGGGGATCGAGGAGGCACAGGATGGGGGAAATCAGTTCTCGTGATCGTCCACGGTAGCACCGCTTGGAGGCCGAATGGAGGAAGGGAGACGATTCATCTAAAGAGGCCAACGATATTATAATATGGGCCCACCGAGCAGGCATCCAGCAAGTCTGTATGTCCTGGACCGATATCTTTAAAAAGGATGGCCGCGCACGTTGTAGAACAGCGTCTTTCAACCTACAGGATCTCTTTCTACCGGATCTTACACCATCTACCCGAGAGTGGCAGCAGGAATGCGGGTCGCGATAATAGGCGCAGGCCCTTCCGGGCTTGTGACACTCAAATATCTCCTAGCGGCCGAGAGGAGTCTGGGGACAGAACCAGTCGAAGTTCGTCTTTTCGAATCCGAATCTGGCGTTGGAGGGACGTTCTTAGTGAGAACGTATGAAGAAGCCGAGGTACTGTCTCCCTATCTTGCCATTATGTTCAATAAATGAGAGCCCACTCTGACATGTTGGCTGACTTTCTGATACTAGTTGGTTTCTTCGAGGCAGCTTACTTGCTTTTCTGATTTCCGATGTGATGACGACGAGCCTGATTTCATCAGCGCCAACCGTTACGTTGAGTATCTCAAGGGATACTGTACACGCTTCAACCTATGGCCGCACATGATCTTCTATTGCCCAGTGAAGAGTGTCGTGAAGCGAAAAGAAGGTGGCCACGCCGTGACGTATCTGATTAAAGGAGACGAGCATACTTGGGAGTGCGACGCAGTTGCTGTGTGTTCAGGCTTACACGTTGAGCCTAGTATTCCCCAAATCGAAGGAATCGAAAGAGTACCCACGGTTTTACACTCTTCACAACTGAAACGGAGAGATCAATTCGGTATCGGGAAAAATGTGCTCATATTGGGTAGCGGCGAGACTGCAGCTGATATCTCTGTGCTTGCTGTCACTTCCGTAACGAAGCGAGTAGTCCTGTGTCATAGAAACGGTTTCCACCTTGCGCCTAAGAGAAACCCACGGCCCAGGTTCACATTTGAGCGGCAAGCAAACCCAAATGATCGACCACAGGTGCCGATTGATGTCTCCCGAGCAAGTCTTTTCGACACAGCTTACGTACACCCATGGCTGAGGAACGGCAGTGTTCTTTGGACATACTACGACTACTATGTTCGATGGATTCTTTGGACTTCGTGGGGCACCATTCACGGAACGAATCAATGGATCGGTGGGAAACCCAAAGGATGGACCACTGCTGAGAGTATGTGATACTTCCACACCCCTTTCTTTTCTGGGCACTATCAAGTGAGGAATAAGTGCTGATTAACCATGTTTAGTATTTTTCAACAAGTCGGGATATAAACTGAGTCCTTATCTCGACGCCGCCTGGAGACCAAAGAAGGCCAAGGGGATCCTGCTGCGCATTCGGTCGTGGATAATCCGGACAGCTCGAGTCGAAGTTGGCGAGGGTCAGCGAGTAGACCTTGCCCCCTGGCCGGAGCGTATCGACGAGAACGGCATCGTAAAATTCAAAAACAACGGGCGACCTGAGTACACACGCATAAAAGACGAGACCATTAAACCGGACGTCATCGTCTTCTGTACAGGCTACACCCATGAGTTCCCTTTCTTCGAGAGATGCAAGAGCGATCCTCGGTACTATGACGGTAAACTAGTACGAGACATCTGGCCGCGAGAGGACCCTTCGATCGGCTTTATTGGCTTTGTCCGCCCCAACTTGGGTGCTATCCCACCACTCTCCGAGTCCCAGGCACAGCTTTGGGTACTCAATCTACTGGCCCCTCAGCGCGTAGTCAACGCCCCGTTGCTGCCACAGGATGAGCCGCACTATCGACTAATTCACAAGAAAAACGCCCGCATCCGTTACGGTGTCGACCACGAGAGCTATGCTTACCAGCTTGCTCTAGACATTGGAGCGGCACCCTCTTTTAGCGATGTCGTGCAACTTGGATTCTCCGAGAGAAATAACAATGGCTGCTGGTGGAAATTGCCCCTTACTTGGGCCCTCGGCGCCAACTTCAATACTAAGTTTCGACTGCTCGGGCCATGGAAGTGGGATGGTGCTTCCGAGGTGATGATTACTGAGTTATGGGATACTGTGGCAAGGAGGGAGATGTTTTTCGGTAAGTTGCTTCCACGGCACTCCCTATCTCGTGATCTAACTTGTTGACAGGTCACTTCACTGTGTCTATCGTACCGATTCTTATCTTTGGCCCGATAAGTCTATTTGTATTTATCTATGCCTATCTTCACAATATTCTGCGGGAAGTAACTGGTGTCTTGCGAAAATTGCGGATTGGGTACTCAGTACATGACGGGAAATGAAGGTGGAATCATATACGGAGGATATCTCGGGAAAGATTAAATGTGCCTCGAATATGCGTAGGGCATAGTTTGCTATGCTCAGCAAGAAATAACCTCAGGACCGGGTGTCACGTAAGAGGTGGCACTTCCTTGATAGTCGAACAGAATGCCTGGGTCGGTAGCCTGTAACTTAATTAGTACCTATTCATGGCTGATTTTCTTGACTTTCTTCCATTTAAATGCGGTGATAAAGCGGTACTTACGGAGTAAAGTCCTGGAATTGATACTCCCGGGAAGGATTTAGTGCCTTCCCCAGAGACGTGAAGCTGGGCACACCCTATGTAGAATTGTGCACCATTTTCATGTGCAGCATTGTGTATCGCAATGTGCTCCACGCGGAGAAGGTAGTCACCCTTAGCTAGACAAGAGGGAATGGTGACCGTCACGTTGTCCCTGCCATAGTTCGACCAAGAGGGCCACCACTCACCGGCTCTCCAAGTCGCGTCGTCATGAAATATTTTAAACCAGACATCACCGTCTCCGTTGAATGTCTCGGCAGTCTCGCCCTCCGGAGCTTTTGCCATGTAGAACTGAAGGGGTCCGGGATGCGTTACGATGCCGTCTACGCGGAACCCTACTTCATCTCCGGCGTTGACAGACATGATTCCAGCGCCATTCGAACCTGGCTCCAGCTCGTAACACCTAAGCTGGGGATCCGATACGTTATAAACTGGGCCGTGGTCGGTACGGCCGAAGTTTGCAGTCTTGCGGACATAGCTGTCAAAAGGGATTAGCTATTGCAACTACCTAGTCTTCGCATTTCTGACGGAAACTCACGTCCAGTCTTCTTCGGTCATTCCTTCATGGATGAGGCCTGGGAAGGTGTCTGGACACTTTTAGCAAGTCTCCCAAGGGAAAAATTCAAGAACCTTACAATGAGCCTGCGCAACTGAGGCGAGTGTGACAACTGTAGCACTTGTAATCTTCATCGCCAAAAGTTGATAAGTAGACAGGAATAGATGTAAACTAAACAACAGACGTTAGAGAAGAGCTACTATATTAACCTTAAATTTCAAAATATCTCCACCAAAATCTCGTATTTCGATGTTCTGATACTACGCTGCTTATCTCTCGATTCCCGTATTCGGTTTTAGCCGTTATTCAACAATTGCAACGCTACGGGAACCGCTGTTTGGATACCAGAGGTGTTTGACAAGCGTGCCAATCACCTACGATCAATAATATTGAAGCTCCGAGTGGCCCCGGGCCGCGATAGTCGGCGTTCCTCGATTTACGGTCCGCACTGGGGACACATGGCTAACTTCTTGGCGAAGAATACGAGAACCTGACAGGGGAAGGCATTTGTGGCATTTGCTGAATATTACCAATCAACTACTCACCGCCAATTGCAGTGTTCTTTTTCTTCAATTTACACGAGGATCAACCCCACAACGTCGAAAATACACTATATGATCCCAGTCCGGGAAGTATAATGCGAATGGAATACCTACCTACCTTTGCTTCGTCTTCGGACAGGAGTTGCTGAATAGGTCGGGATGATACTTAGTATCATATTGTAAATCATGTACCCTAGCTGTTATGATCCCGCTTACTATTTCTGTCAATCTAATTTCATAAGTCGGATATATATTTTAGAATTCTTAGTTTTAAAATAATAATAAACTAGGGTTAATTCTAATTATAAAAAAAATTTCAAAATATTTTATATTTAAAAAAAATTTAAATATTTAAATTAATAATTAAAAAATAAATAATTAAATATAATAAGAAATTTATTTTTATATATTTATTTTTTTTTTTTATAAAATATTTAAAATAA
>JAOXNQ010007349.1:0-12697 GCA_028571165.1 Hypoxylon perforatum
TATTCTTTAAATTTTCTAAAAATTTATACCGGATTTAAATAAAATAAACAACGGCCGTATGACGTGGATAATTGGAAAGTTAATTCTTTAGCCAATGGTACGTGAAAAAATAATAAGCCGAGCTGATATCTTTGTTTATTAAACCCCATTTGCAATACTTACATCCTAAATCCTCTTCCTCTGGTATTTACATTTCCACGATAATCACAATCTGTTTCGCCCATTTCTACAGCATCAATGTCGGACAAAGAGAACCCCGACTCAAACGTCAGCACCGAGTAAAAAGACTCGAAGGAAGTGATGTATAAATGTTTCCTGGAATTATTTCGCGAAGTTGAGGAAAGGGAAGCTAAGATGAGCCCCGAAGAGAAAGCCAAGATCCGCGCATGGCCTAGTAAGTTAAAATCCCAAGCATATTTTAATCATAAAACTAATAGATGTAGAATCCTTCCTGTCTGCTACACCAACTACTCCTGATCAGGTGCCTTGGGACGAGCTTTGAGACTCTGCGGCGATTATAGCGAGTACATGTACCTGCATGTAAATAGGTACTTTTAGACGACGAGCATTACAACCGATCCATTGGGTCCCGGAAGAATGAATAGTCAGAACGACCTAGTAGGCTATCGTGCTAGTTTACATATGCATGATGCTTTAAATTAGGTATCTATAAGTACAGATGAAGGAAAGTAGGGGCTGGGTTGTCGGGCCCCAGATATGGAAGAGGGCCGCTTGATATAAATCTAAATTATCTAGATTACTTCAGGAAGCTTAGGGTACCTAGCTGCTTCGCGTCACCCACGCTCAAGCTAATATCTTTCAACTCGTCCAGATCTTTCTTGGTGTCTTCAAGGTCTTTGGCAATCATGCCCCAAGCGTCGGGTCCCAGAGGAACACGGATCGGAATTCGCTCTCCGCGACTCACAACAGTGTATATAGCCGCGGCCATGGCACTGGGCTCTGCCCACGCACTGCGGCCTTGATCACTTAACATGTAAGCCATAAGGACATTCGTGGGATAACTGGGGTCGGCGTAGGCTGGATGTCTCTTGGCCATATGTTTGAGCGAAGAGGTTGCGTAATTGGTCTTGGTACCACCTGGTTCGATGATGCATAGATGAACTAAGATTGTGTTAGAAGGGTTTAGTAGTAGATACTATATCACAAGACGTGATATGGACTTACTATTCCATGCAGCTGGGAGCTCCTTGGCCACGGACTCTGTCCAACCCTCCACAGCGAATTTAGAAGCGTGGTAGAACGAATTGGCTGGGTAACCTGACCACCCGCCCATAGAGCTCATGTTTAAGATCACGCCTCCCTGCTGGCCGCTCTTGGAATTGTCGTCTCTCATGATTCCCAGAGCCCTCTTGGTGATATTTACCACACCCCAGAAGTTAGTATCCATGAGAGCTCGGGATTCTTCATCCCCGGCACCCTCGGCGTCGCCGGTGAGAGTGTAGCCAGCGTTGTTGACAACAACGTCAATACGGCCGAACTTCTCTAGCGTGGCACGGAGTGCGGCCTCAATCTTGGGGATAGAAGTGACGTCTAGTTCTAGTTTAAGAACACGGTCGCCATCGGGGATGTTTGATAACGCAGATGGATCCCGCGCAGTCGCCACGAGGCGGTTGGAAGACTGCGAGATAAGCTGGGCTAGAGATTGGCCAATCCCAGAAGAGCAGCCGGTAACTGGATATCGTGTCAGACAGATGTATAGCGGACTAAGCAAGGTGATCAGAGATTAGGTACTGACCAAACCAGACAGCATCTGAGGGTAAATTGTACGACATGGTATTTGTGTTTGGACGATGAGATCTGTAGTAGGCGAGCTTGTTACACGGTAGATTGATCAAGTTCGAACTGTATCGACGATAAGCAGCACTGGTAAATGTGCTATAAACCAACACTGATGATATGCTAGAAGGTCTAGGTAGAAGTTTACTGACATCTTACGTCCAACTACGTTCCTTATATAGGTAGACAAGTTCATCTGCGAGTGCAAACACAAGTAATCCTTTTTTCTTCAGAGATATGCGGGCACATGTACGGAGTGACAAAGGGATGGCGATTCAATCTCCTAGCTCCGGTAGTGGCGTACTGGGCAAGGGAAGGCTGCATCAATGGGTTGCTGGAAGCCTCTAAGCATCAGGTACAATTATCTCATGCAAGGCTCCGGATATTTGTCTTAAGTCCGAATCTAGTCTTGGCTCATGCATCAACGCCTGTACTGGGCTCAATAACTTCGTAAACCAATCAATTCTAGAGTAAAACCCACCTATCCGACGGCGGACCATTTGACCAAAAACTGCCATCGCGCCCTAACCCCATATACCATGTTTTTAATTAAAACAGACTGTGGTTTTAGCACTGTATGAGCCTTGTAATTACAGTGGACTAATCTTGAAACCCCCTAAGATTATAGCACCTTATAGCGCAACACCATTATAAATTTCAGGCACCCAGGTACGTAACTTGACATCTGAAAATCAAGATTTTTCCTGCTAACTATGCTGTAATTATAGCGCATTCTAGCACATATATCGCTATAATTATAAGGGTGTTATTTTCTTAGGGTTAGGGTTAGGGTTGGCGCTGTATTTATAAGGCCTTGTGCGCTATAACTATAGGGGCTTAGGCCTGGATATCCCCTATAATTACAGAATAACTTTAAGGCCTATACGGTGCTAAATCTACTGTCGTGGCCTAGGATACCAAATACCTTAGATACGTACCAGTACGTACCTCATTAGTCCCTATAACTTATAGGGAGGTATGCGCTATAAGAGTGCTGTGATCACAGGGGAGTTTAAGGCTAGCCCGCTGTAATTACAGGATGCAGACAGTGCTAATATTACAGTTTGCTCGAATTAAAACACGGTATATGGGGTCGGGCTTCAAACGTCTAATTAAACAATGGCACAACTACCCCTGACTACCTAGGTACCTACCTTAGGTACCTAGATATTTACCCACTCAAGACGTGTCACAGAGTATGAATCATTGATTGATCGTTAGAGGGTTATCTTAAATCTAAGTCTGGCGAACGGCTTCCTCTTCTAAATCAAACCCACTCCCATGGGTTATCACATAAGGATCCAAGCTCTCCGAACAAATATCTTCAAATACCTAATCTCTATCGCTTATCTAATCACTTATCTCTTCACTCTTATCGATGTAGCTTTCGGCATAAGGAGTGCTAATTTAATTGAAAAAAAAAAGTCAACCTAATAGTGGCCATAAGACCGATGCGAATATTCCTGACACAAAATTTTACCCGAACTTACGAAACTTTGCGTTCCTGGACCTCATTTAACAACAGTTGAGCAATCATTTTTTCACATAAAGCGAAAAGTGAATTTGCATTCATGATGTCCAAGGTGCTTAGCTCAGCACCCAATTTGGAGCGGGCCCAGCCGCGCATCTCGACAGCCGAAAGCGAGTCGAGGCCGTATGCCACCAACGGCTTCCCCGCCTCCACCTCCACCTCGAGACGCATCACCTTTGTGATCTGGGCTGAGAATAGGGCCACTGCTGCCTTGACCAGTAGAGCCGCGTCCCTATCGGTCCCCTCTGCCGAGTGTTGAACCATCATGCGGAACGCGCGCGTCTCCCGATCGACCTCGTTCTGACCCTTGTCCTCTGCAGCTCCCCCCGAACTTTCACCATTGTCGAACAGGTAGCCAAAGCGTGCCTCTTCGGTCATGTCGGACGACGAAGTTTGCAGCGGGTAGGCTATACCTGTGATCAGTTGGGTGCTGCTGTCGGGATTGATGGGATGGCCGCCATCTTGCTGCAGTATTGAGTAGGTTAGGATACGGCGGAGCATACTCTCGTTGATAGGCGTCCACTGCCTTGTGTCGAACCGGGACTCGAGACTAGAGCCGACTTCGGCCATGTACCCAACATCCTGAATGGCTCCTAGATCCACCGTATTGGCTGCGAGCCCAAGCGACTTGCGGTAGCTAGCAAAGGCGTCTAGGAAAGTATTCCCGGCCGCGTAATTCGCTTGTCCCTTATTCCCTACCACGCCCGACACGCTCGAGAGCATGGTGAAGAAGTCAAGTGGCCGCTTCTGCACTTGGGCCTCCTGCGATGCATGATGGAGGTTCCACGTCCCCTGAACCTTCGCCTCAATGGCTGCGTGGTAGTCATCTACCGTCATAGTCTCGTATGGTTTGTCCTACATTCCTAAGTTAATAACACTCGATCTGTTACCGGAATTTATCGACTCCCCTCCAACAACCCTATACATGTTCTTAAGACAGGTAGGTGTAGGTTGGAAAATAACTCACCCTTAAAACCATAGCTCCCTGAATCAGGCCAGCAATTTGGGGCCGGGCCGCTTTGAACATGCGTCGCACGAAGTCGGCACTGGCTACGTCGCCACGTTCTTCGGTGACTTTGCACCCAAGAGCATGGCAATTATGTATAATCCTAACCGATGCCTCATCGCCGGTACCGCTCCTACTGCAGGCAATGATATGGCGGGCTCCGTGATATGCCATGTGGATTGCTAGGCTACCACAGAGGCCCTTTAGACCCCCGACGATGAGATAAGTTGCGTGAGGCTGTAGACGGAGGCGGCGCAAAGCGGGCCTGATAGGTAGCTGCACGTCCTGCTCGGCCCCGTTGGTGATAACGATTTTCCCAATATGTTGCCCACGCCGGATGGTAGCCAGAGCAGCTGGAACGGCGTCGAAGCCGTAGGTAATGATTGGGTGAATCGGCTTCACATGACCGCCCTCGATTAAGTCGAAAACCTCGTCAAGCAATCTTATTCCATGCCTAGTTAGCAATGTCATGGCAAGTGTTAATCGGTAAATATGACGAACCTGTCAGATGCTTCGCTGGTAAAGTGTTTGGTATAGGAAAGATCTACAGCGCGGAACGAGCAATTTCTGTCGAACGGCTCCATAGCTAACGAGTTGCGATCTACGATATCTCTTTTTCCAATTTCGACCATTGTACCGCCGTCGGCACAGATCCTCCACGACGCGTCCAGAAGCTCCCCAACCAGAGAATTGAGAATAACATCGACGCCACGGCCGTTCGTAGCTCGCATGACTTCCTCCGCGAACTTGGTACTACGGGACGAGAAGATATTGCCTGGAGGGATGCCGAACGTTTGGGTGAGAAAGTCGCGCTTCTGGTCAGTACTGACGGTAACGAAAATCTATACTTTCTCGCGTTAGCTAAGGCCGATATTCTCGGCACAGGTACGCCATGCTATGCCATGTGAGTGGGGCTAAACTTGCCTCTGCTTTCTTGTATTGAGCGAGCTGGATCGCGGCAAGACCGACGCCTCCGGCTGCGGAATGGATCAAAACTGACTGTCGGATTATTAGTACTAAGATGATTACTGTTGAACGTACGGGTTCCTCTCACCTGGCCTTCTCTAAGGTCCCCTAAGTGGAATAATGAGTAGAGAGATGTCATATACACCAAGGGAATTGTCGCCGCGTCCTCGTAACTCATCCAAGACGGGATGGTATGCGCGCGGCCAACAGGAACACGGATGCGGTTTGCGTAAGTACCTTTACTCATAACGGCGACGCGATCCCCAACCTGAAACTTGGTCACACGCAACCCTACGCGCTTGATGAGGCCAGCACATTCGCATCCGATGGTAAATTCGTTCTCCGGGACAATGCCCATGATTGTGGCTACATCCTATTCAATGCGAGTTCTATAGTAAGTATTATATTTTGACCTCATTGTACCGTGAAGGAGAATTGTGTTAGTTGCAGTATTTGCTTACCTTAAAGTTGACACCCACCGTCTTGACCTCAACTTCAATATGATCAGCTTCAAGGTCAGGCTCGACTGGCTCCTCTTCGCACCAATTAAGATCCAAAGTGCCGACCCGCTCGCCGTGGATGCGGACCTGGATGTCCGTTTCATGTAAGCCCTTGACAACCGGATCGTTGCCCGCCGTCTCGGCCTGCTTGAAGGCGTTGACGGCCGGGTCGGGCACTACTCTCTGCGTGTACAAAATACCATCGCGTTCTGCATATTCGGTCTCCACCGAGTCGCCTCCACGACGTAAGAGCTGCAGGACCCTGTCGATGGCCCAAGCTGTTGCTGGACTCGTGCCCGACTGGACATCGAGAATTGTTAGTTTGGCTGTGGGGTACTCGCGCCGCACCACCCGAAATAGGCCATGCACGAGCGCCCTGTCTGGGTCGGTCACACGATAATGCTGAGAGCCCTTTGTCACCCACAGGACGGGCGTTCCGGAGCTGACAAGCGTCTTCAGCGCGTCCCACTGCCGCCCATTGATGCGTGCCAGCACCGGCTTCGATAATTCATCTAGAACTAACACGGTTGCTTTTGTAGCGTAATCCGACGGGGAAAGCTGTCCGCTGCGCCGCACTACCGTCCAACCCGAGGATTCCAGCATAGCCTGGAGCGACGGGGCAAGTTTAGGCGTCGCGATGTCGAGCCGAAGAACCACGAGATCCCGAGGCTCGTTGTGCGCGGTCCGTTCTAGCTCCTTATCTCGGCTGCCGATGCTTTTGCACAATATGGCCGGGTTATCCCTTTGAGACAGTGATTGTATCTCGACAAAGGATTCGAATAGCCCATCGATTTTCTCATGATGGTGTGCGGTCTGCAAAGTCCGGAAATAGCTGAAAGTATCCATCTTTGGCGACGGTTTGAGAATGTCCGACACTGAACTCAAGGAACTAGCACGCGTTTCGGACGCAGAAGATTCGCCACTGGGTGTACTAAGCCCACCCGAAGTAGAGAAGTTTATTGAAGACTCATCTTCAATCCGCGGCGTTCCCGTATTTGCTACCCCGACCCCTCCTACCAGCGCAACTAGAAGGATAAATGCTCCGGATTTTAGGAGAGGCTTCACGTTTTGTATGACATCTTCCACTACCACTTGAGTTCTCTTTGGGGTTTTGATAATGATGAAATCATAGGTCGCCCCCGCGGACCGACCCAATGCTTTCTTGTCGGGGATCGCTAAAAAGAACGATGTCTTTTTCCGGGACTCGTACTCTGTCTGCACGCCAACTAGTGTCTTGGGGTCCGTCGACGCGAAATCATATCTGGAGTATGCTGCTCTATCCACGGAGTCAGCACGAAACCAGAGGCTTGATATATCTTCCTCGTCGAGATTAAGTTCAAGGATCTTCAGTGAAGGCTTCTTGTGAGCTACCAGGTCAATGATCGTATCTAGCTTGGTCTTGGCCGTGTCGAATTCGGATGCCAAATGGATCATTTGATCCTGAGTCAACAATGAGACGTCCGGTTTCCAGGAAACACTATGAAACGTATGAGGATCGGGCCTTGGTCCGACGTCTAGCTTGGTAACATGGAGACCGCGTACACGTACAAACAGCGCACCACTTTCGGGATTATGCAAGCTGATATTAGCGTAGTAGTTTTTCAACTGGTCTTCGCGGCCGCGCTCCGTAAATGTTGCTTCGGCTATCGACAAGCCCACGTGCAGAACCTCGGGGACTTTATTAATAAGAATATCGTCCAGGAGGGCTGGTATCATGATGTCCTGAATCTTGCTGCGCTCACCTGCTACAAGCGCTGGGTTGGCGCTCTGGAAACAAGCGTCGAGAACGGTCGGGTGGATAGGATAATATGACTGAGGTTCCCACTTGGATTTGGGCGGTGTTAATGACACCTGGGCGCGGCAGGTACGCAGGCCGCTTGTCGATTCTATGCTATGAATCTTCTGAAATGCTGGCCCAAACGCCATGCCAATCTCGTTCTGGGCCTTGTACCACAGCTTGGCCGACGTGGAATGTTTCAGTGGTAGCAGCTCAGCGCCTGTAAGAGGCTCGTCGATAGCATCCTGCACGCGCACCCAGCCATTGCAGTGTTGGAACATGGTGCCTTCTACCTCGGTCGAGATGCGGAACTCGTGCCAGTCCATACTACCCGGAATTGTAATTAGCGATAGTACGATAGGGATGGGCTGACCCTCCTCTATCACCAGAGCCCGCTGGAAGCGAACGTTGCGAAGCCTGTACGCGAGCCCACCGGCAGATGCTACAGCCTGCTCAGGCTTTAGCGAGCAGTGCTTTTGGTACATAGCCTCGAGCGCCATTGCGACGTAGCCTGCAGCGGGCATCAGCACGTTCGGACCCATGGCATGATCTTGCAGCCACGGCACGTCGGCTAGGTCCAGACGTTTGCGCCAGCAAGGCGTCTGCCACGAGCAGCCGAGAACTTTGCTCCCGATTAGGTCGTGTGGCAAGTAAGATTTGAAGCGCCAGTCGCGACTCGCCGCATTCTCCCACCAGTACTTGACCGAGTGATTCCAGGCATAGTTAGGAAGATCGACAATGACATGGGCATTCTCATAGCCTTCGTTGACCCGAGCCAAGTCCACTGGTACTCCTGTGTTAAACAGATGGCCGGCCACGCCGAAAAGAGACTTGGACGCATCTGCGCCGCGAGACCAGGAAGCGATATAAGCAATGTTGTTGGCAGCGGGCACCGACTTGAGCACTTGCGAAACGGGGCCGGCCAGCGCACCGGAAGGACCTATCTCGATTAGAGTGTCAGGCTTTTGCGAGTCCGAAACCATAGCCGAAAGGGCCTCGCTGAAACGCACGGGTGAGATCATGTTTGTCTTCCAGTAAAGAGCATCGGCTGGCCCGGTCATTTTTGATGCTGTCACTGACGAGAACATGATAACTTCGGGAGTCGACCGGCCTGCCGAACCGAACTTTCCATCCGCAAGGAGTGTTTGGTATTCATCACCAATCGCACCCATAAGTTCCGAGTGATAGGCGAGGTCAACATGGAGGAGGCGGGCAAAGTGGCCGGCAGCTTTAACATCGTCGGCCAAGGCTTTGAGTGCCTCTTTTCTGCCGGAAATAGTCAAGCTCTTAGGGCTATTAAAGCAGGCAATCCATACGTCTCCAACAAACCTATCTAGAAATTGAGCAGCGCTCCCCGCGCTGAGGCCGATAGCGAGCATGCCTACGTCGGCTTCGGTCTCGTTCCGGCGGTTTACTGCAGCTCGCCCTCGGTAGAATGCCGCTTTTATAGCATCGGCGCGGTCTAAGAAGCCGGCTGCATATGCAGCCGCGATCTCCCCGGACGAGTGGCCTACCACGCAACTAGGCTTCGCGTTCCAAGACTCGAGGACGGAAAAGATAGCGAGCTGCAGTGCCGTCACTAGCGGTTGGGAGAACTCGGGTTGTCGTAGATGTTCCCCGGTACGAGGTTCGGTGAGCTCAGAAACGAGCGACCACTGCGGCGGGTCCGGCAGATTTTGCAAGACTCTGTCAAGCTCTTCCAATAGGCCACGCGTCTGAGGAAAATGCTCGAGTAATGTTTTGCCCATCTGGGGATACTGGGCTCCCTGGCCGGTGAAGATGAAACCAAGACGAGGCACGTTATGTCCTTTCTTACCGACCACGAAGTCGCCAGGCTCGATCTCGGAGCTCCGCGCAAGAACAAAAGCTCTGTACCAAAACCGAGAACGGCGCTCCGACAAGGTATAAGCGAGGTCAGCCATACTTACCCTGACCCGTGGGTTGATGAGGTGCGTACAAAAGGCCTCAATATTTGCACGCAACGACGCTGCGTCGTTGGCCGAAAGCACGAGAACGCATGGTCTGGCATCATTGTCCATATCGTATTCGTCGTCGAAGCTAGTATTCTCCTCTGATGTATACGAGGACACGTGGTAACGGCGCTGGTTTGAAGGCGCCTGCTCGACAATGGCGTGAGCGTTGGAGCCGCCGTAACCAAATGAGTTGACGCTGGCCCGCCGAATGAGACCCTGCCCGTCGGGCCACGCAATGTTCGTTCGTGAGGCTCTCACTTTGTTCCCGACAAAGTCAACTACAATTTTTGTTTCGAATATCAGTATAAGCGGCAATATGAAAGAAAAGAAAAGAAAATTTGATCGTGACGTACTTTTGGGACTTGGGTTGATAAACGTTGGCATGCCCAGGATGAGCCCCTTCTCTATGCACATTACCGCCTTGATAATACCAGAGCTTCCGGCCGCGGGCTCCGAGTGCCCGATATTGCTTTTAATCTATCACAGGAAATTCAAAGTCGAAGGTCAGCCGGCCCACGTCGTACATATCCCCTCAGGCTCAGGAGAAGGGAGAGCATACTGATCCAATTATAAGCGGCTTGGCAAGATCACGCGTTTCCGCAAAGACGGAGCCAGCCCCATTGACCTCGGTGGGATCCCCGGCCGGGGTCCCGGTGCCGTGGCATTCTAGATAGGCCGTGCCATTGAAGTTTGTTATGCCGGCACTAGCATAGGCTTGCCTAATCGCGGCCGCTTGGGCTTCGGAATTAGGACTTGCGAGACCGTTTGTTCGTCCATTGCTAGCACAGAGGTGAGTATCAGCCATGATCTGGTGAAGTAATAGATATATGCTTGACCGAAATACAGCGATGGTGCAGGAGTGGTTTAGCTCCCTCAGTCGTATAGGAGCAGAGTTTGGCTTCCATACCTCCTAACTAACAGCCATCTTTCACCTCCCACCTGTATTGGATTGGGGATTCATTGCACGCCTAGCCGAGGAGAAGAGTGCAATTGACGATAGAGAGGAAAAGAAAGGCGATAAACGAATAGCAACATACCTGGTCGAAGCCGTTCCTCTAATGACAGCTCGGATCGGGTCCTGATCTCGAATCGCATCAGAAAGTCGTTTCAGAATAATGCTGCTCACAGCTTCCGACTTCACATAGCCGTCGGCCGACATGTCAAAGGTATGGCATAGGCCGGTAGGTGAGTGTGCTTGACCTAGGCTTCCGACATCTTGAACATGCTCGGGGTTAAGGTATATGTTGCTAGTGGCGACGATGGCTGCGTCAGACTCGCCGTTGTGAATCGCGCGAACGGCCAGGTGAAGACCCACCATGCTGCCTGAGCACGCCGTGTCGAGAGTAACGCTAGGTCCCTTGATATTTAGGAAATAGCTGATCCGATTGGCCATACTAGCCCGGCCAACCCCGATGACGTGATTACTCGCCCTGTCCAAGGGATCCCGATTCTGGATGTCGCCGTAATCTATAGTTGTTCACTTGTGAGTAAGGAGGCCAGAAAAGCTTATGATTCCGCCTCTTCTCCGCGAACTCATTCACGCGGTATCGGAAGGATTAAGCAGTAACGCACCTGTAGCAAAGGAACCGACAAAACACGCAACTGATGCCCCGTTCAGACGGCTCAGCGTAAGTCCTGCATTCTCCAACCCCTCGAAAACGACTTCTAACATCTGGCGCTGGTTCGGATCCATAGTCACGGCGTCAGCGCCCGATATCTCAAAGAAAGACGCGTCAAAGTCGGCCGGATCCACGCCGTCCAGAAACATGCCACCGGGTGGACGCATAGTACCGGGCTTCATAGAACCATCGTAATGGCTGGCGAAATTAAAGCGTGACTTGGGTACCTTACTTGAGGCTACTTCACCTCGTTCAAGGAACTCCCAGAGCTTCTCGGGCGAGTTGTTGCCCCCTGGGAGCCGGCAGGCAAATCCCACGATAGCCACAGGTTCTTGTTGCTGCTGCATTTTGGTGGTACTACTGTCTAGAGCTGTGCCAGTTACGTGAATTACCAGCTGGTGCTGGGTACCGATGGCTGCTGTCTTTTCTTGCAACTTGAGAAGGCCCCCTATTTTCAATGGCCTTTTTAGTCGTTTGGTGAACCCTACCTAATCGGGCATTCCAGCCGCCTCCCCTCCAATTAGAAGCGAAAGGAGACATGACTGCCTTACCATGCTTCTGCGGTCATGCTCGCCTTTATGTTATGTAACATTATTCTAATCCCGCTACGGCTCAAGTTATTCATTTGGTCATGCTGCTTACCCTGATCATTGCATGCATGCATCTGTAGAATAAGGGCTACCATACAACTCATCGTACCTTATCTTGTACCACACAACCTGCCTATGAGAACTCTCATACGGAATGCTTATGAACTGCTCATATCAATGACCCAGCATCTAACTACCCTCACCTGAGCAAAGCAACGTCAACCTACCCATCAAGTGTACTATGGCCTCTCAGCGATACCAGTCCTTCGAATGCAGGACCATAGATGGAATTACCCTCCGCGGGTGGCTTTACGAGGTTGTAGGATCAGCGCCGGCCATCATCATGACACACGGTGTACGCCACCTCCCCCCTTCTCCCATCCCCCGCTTTCCCTCCCCTTAAGCCTTACGTCCCTTGACGGCTTACACGACCCAACCCGTGGCAGTTCAACTGTGTTAAAGAAATGACACTGCCAGAGGTGGCCGAGAATTTCCAGTCACTCGGCTACAACGTGCTGCTATATGATGCTAGAAGTGTCGGGGCCAGCGACGGGGAGCCGCGCAACCAGCCAAGCCCGTACCAGATGGCCGAGGACCTCTCTGGTAAGTTATATTAACGCCTGCCTGCACCTACAGTCCACCCCACCTTTGTATAGTTTTTTTCTTTTCCTTTCTTTCTATTTTCTTTCTTTTTTTTTTTTGCTCACACGCCCGTCTCGCAACCGTGACAGATGTCATCACCTATGCGGCAAGCCTCCCGAGTGTCGACAGCCGACGCGTTTTGCTCTGGGGAATGTCCTTCGGTGCCGCCGTCAGCGCGTGCACCGCGGCGGTAGATAGACGCCCAAAGGCGTTAGTCATGGTATGCCCGCTGCTCAGCTTCGTGCGGGCGGACCGGCGCGAGCGGGCCTTCGCTCAGCTGATGCGCGACCGGCAGT
>JAOXNQ010007370.1:0-12532 GCA_028571165.1 Hypoxylon perforatum
GTGGCTAGCTGGGCTTGCGACGGCGGGGGCGACTGGCTGGGCTCGCGCAGGCCCGGCGGGTCGGGATACGGGTCGTCGAGGATGATGGTGTGTTTGATCCGGATGTCGACGAGCGGGTGCCCTTCTTTATCTGTGATCGCGCCGTTGATCTTCTCCAGCGCGTCGAATCCCTCTACCACCTTGCCGAATATCGCCGCTTTTCCATCGAGGTAATCTGTGTTTTCGCCGAGCGTGACGATGAACTGGCTGCCGGCGAAGCGCTTCTCGGGATCGGACGGGTGCGGCGCGGTGGCCATGGAGACGGTGCCTCGCTCGAGATGCTTTAACTTGGGGTGGAAAGTCGCAGGGAAAGTCTTCTTCGAGGGTCCCGATATGAGACCCCATATGGAAGAGCCGCCATCGGAGGAGGTGGATGTCGGACCGAGGGGGTCGCCGGTCTGGAAGGAGAAGTTCTGTTGGATGGAATGGACGGGCGAGAAGTTGTAGTATTTGACTTTGCAGAGCTTGATGAAGTTCTCGCATTCTTTGGGCGCGTAATCGACTAGCAGATCGATCACTATGTCACCCGCGCTCGTCTCCAGTAGCACCGACATGCTTCGAGCACGACGTCGCGATCAAGATAGAGCAAGGCTCACGAATCCATGCAGTCTGTGAAATTGTAAGAAATGCAGTAGTGGGGCAAATTGTCGAATACTGTATCAATATGAGGGATCGCAGCTATTAAGACGGAATTAATGTCGAGGTAGTTAAATGGCAAGAGCAGTATTAAACATTATCGCGAAGAGATTAACGATGATCAAATAGTTGCCAGTGACGTATTTTGGTGTTTCGCGATTACAACGGCCGAAATTGACGGCAACGCCACAAGCCTCACCGCTTACCTAACATGAATCCAGCTAACAGCCACATCCACGAATTTGGTTCAATGCAAGAAGCTCCGGAACACGATTCCGAGTCATTTTTGTCCTCTACGATTCATCAGATTATTAAAAGGCAAACTGGAGAGACGATAAAATATTTTGACAATCGTTATATAAGTTCATGTTACCCTAATTTGTACTTGAATCTTAAAACCTTCTTTCCCACATGGATGACATCGGAACAGCTAAGGTTTGCATACCTCAACTTATCAAGCTTCGGTTCCCAGTAGTGTACATCAATTTCCCTCGAAGACAGCCGAAGTCACCATAACCAACAATGAGACTTGCAGAAACTTCAACAATAACCCAACGGCGCAAGATTGCTAATGTTTGGTTATCAACACCCAGAACGCCATCAAAGCAAATAGGTATCGAGTTTCCCAAAGTCCGACCCAGTAATCCCTTATTCCTAAACCCCAAGATATCCCGTCTAGCAGCGCAGCAATGCTTTTCCTTTCCCCTCTTTCGCCATATTAATAATTTTTCTCTTGTCGCTTCTCCCATAAATATTCTTGGTTAGGTAAGTTATATCTCCCTAGTCGCTAATGCTGCTGTGGCTGCGCCGTCTCCGCCCGCTGCGCAGCTCCCTCTCCGTGTCCATCAGCCGCGTCTGCACCCAGGTCCGCATGGCCTGGTCCTTGCGCACCGTGTCGCAGTTGAGCAGCTCCGTCAGGGCCCTCTTGAGGCCCTCGTTCACGTCGGACAGCCGCTGCTCGCCAGCCGCCATCTCCTCGATCAGCGACTCGTCGAGCACGGGCTCCAGCTGGGTCTGCGAGCACCGGTAGCTCGAGCTGCGGGGCGACGACTGCGACGATCTGCGGTGGTGGTGGTTCCGCGACGGCGGCGACGGCGTGATCTTGAAGGACGAGCTCCCGCTGGATGAGCGGGTGGGCGAGACAGAGGGTGACGTGACGGCGGTGGAGGAGTTGGTGTACGAGGGGCAGAGGTCGTGCATGTATTGCCGCAGCTCCTCGTGCTCGTTTTGTAGCAGAAGATACTTCTGCATCGCAAAGTTGATGTTGTGGCCGGCGGCCGAGTCGGCGGACTCGATTCCCATCAGCTCGTCTGCGAAGTACATCTTAACGTTGTGACAGTGTATACTGAAGCTTCGGTATGCGTCTAACGGCGGCCTTCATTGAATTTGAGCGGTGGAAATTAGGGGTGTGGTCCGTAATTTCGTTGGTAAAGCACTGATCGATATGGATATGTCGTATGCAGTGTTGAGCAAAGGTTATAAGGTTGTAGGTATGAAAATAAAGGTTGGTGTAGATGGCGGTATAGTGTAGGTGTAGGTATGGGTATAGGTGTAAGTGGTGTAAGTGGGCTTGAGTGGGTTTTCGTCTCGGGGCGTTAACAAACAAAACTTGAAAGTTCCGATGGGTGCCCTGTCGATCCGACGATCACAATTGCAACGTCGTCTCCTTTTATGGACGATGGAATAGTTAAATTGTTGGTCAAGGGAATCAGTGTGGAATAACTTCTTCTCTTTTTTTCTTCTCTTGATACAACGTTCCTAAATTGAAGGTGGGACGTAAAGGGAAGCTGTCGGGCTTATATGATGAAACCCAGGACAGGGGCGGGTTTATTGCGTATTTCCCGGGGGGTTCGCTCCAGGGTATATTGGAGATTGGCCTCTACAGATTGGGTACACGAACTCAAACTTCCGTGCAGATATATGGAAATGATGTGAAGAAGCCCTCACGTTCACTTAGAATTGGGCGCCGTCAGAAATATAGCCGAAGAATTAAGTTCGCCGATCTGGCAACGTTCTGCCGGTGGATTGTATTTTACAAAGCTGCGAGGTCTTTAAAGCTCCCTAGACAGGTGCAGCGGTGGACCTGGCGACCTGAGTTTATCGTATATTCTGGTGGAACCTCGACGAAACGGCCCTATCAATTCGGATGCACCCGATTTTGCGTTGGTGGATATTTGTGGATGGACGGAGGCTTGATAGCTTGACGCTGTAGAAGATAGCACAAGGACGGCCAAACAAGATAGGCTATAGCGGAATTCTAAATTGAGAGCCGCCAAAGCCTAAAAGGGGTGCCCGATTTGTTCGCAAAGTGAAGACGCAATGGAAAGAATATAATAAGAATAAGAATAAGCACTATCAACACGGAAAAGCACCAAGAGGTGTGCCAGTTATAGGCGACTTAAGGTGAGAAACGGGTCTGAAATGATGAGTGGCGTTGAAGATAACGAGGACGCATCCCCCGTGTCGCTGATGTGACGATAATAAAATATGCAGAATTTGGTAGGTCGAATCCAAGAAAGCGTTGGGTTGGAACTCGCAAGAAGCGTCGTCTCCTTTCCCGTTGGACTAGACCGGCTTCAAGGGGGGTCCGACTACAGTAGTGTGGTTGTGTGTGGGTGGACTAGCTGAAGCCGCTCGTTTGCAAATGGCAGGGCCCCGGCGACGTGATTGCAGGTAAAATTATTGGAGCCACACGGTCGAGACCAGACTTGCGGCTTGCTTGGTTCTTTAAAACCGAGCGATGGCGTAGCTATTTGTCGATAAATCAAGGCTTTGATGTCAATATTATACCAGCCCGTACCAGCGGTGATCCGGATAGGACAGGTAGTATGCGATGCAGGTGCTGACTTGTCACTTTTGACCGTTTACTCGGGATGAGTTGCTTGGGTGCTTGGAAGCTTGGACTTTTGAACAAGAAGGAATAGGAGCTGGAACTCGTGCTCTTTTTATTAGCGAGATTACCGAGGGTATGAGTAAGGTTATTTCGGGCAAAAGTAACAGGAAGATAATTGAAAAGAGTATCTATTAACACATGGAAATTCGAATTCGAGTGAATAACAACCGAAAATGCCATTCACGAGTAGCAACATAACAGCTGATGGTGGTGCGTTTCGTGAGGCATCAGGGTATCTGGAGTGTGGTATTTCGCTGCCGCACCAAGAGCTCCGGCAGGTGTAAGCGCATATGTACCATCAGTGCTACGAGCGTACTAAGCTGATATCAGGCTAGCCAAACACACAGACACATGGAGAGTTCCTTTTAATTGATCAGATCCTGGAGTCGTCCTGTACCTAATCTCTGGAGAAGGTGTGGAGAAGGTAAACAAGGCATAGGAGAAAATGTGACACAGATATAGTGATCGCCATGTGTTTATTCGTACGGTACAGATGCAACCGCCTGGTCACCACATCTTTAACCTCAAAAAGTTACACACCGAGTAAGTGATAATCGGCAGTACCCAGACGCGCCAGATACATTAGGCATACTTTCCAACTCGTCCAATCCTTCAAGAAGGGTCATAAAGTTCAACCCAAGGTTAAACGGTCCAACATGGCAATAAGCCGCGCAAGTCTAACAATTGGAGGAGGATGATAATGATGATGAGGGAATGACGAGTGGATGTAAGTGACGTCGGTCAGGTTTCCAAAATAAGAGCAGTCTAAAAAAGGCAAAATACCTTGTCCCACTACTGTGTCAGCACTGTGTTGCTCTGGCATGGAAGTATTTGGCGCCGGGAAAAAAAGGTGTTTTTCTTCAACCTGCAACTTCGCATAGCCTAATCCGCATCCGACTTAGAACCTCAAGTCTAGAACTGGTGCCATGGTGCCTTACTGGCGATACCATCACGCTATCGAATTCGGGACTAGTCGGAAAACGCAGTTTATGTTATCTAACGAACCAGCGAGCATGCACCCGGCGTCCATTTAGACGAGGCAATCACGGCCAGGTGATCGATTAGCATCGTTCAAAAGGATCGGGCATCGGGGAATCCTTCATACAGCTGCGTGAATGGGTGCCGAGTGAAATCTTAATAGAACCGCGTGGCTCTTAGGATTCAAGGTTTCTCTAGACGCTTGCAGCGCTGAGCAACTTGTCAGCCACGCCGATCACCCTCTTTTCATCCATCCTGATGGTTCAATATCCACGTGTCAAATTCTTCCATCTTCATATCAAGCCGAAGACCGACATGTCTGTTTGTTGAAGTCCTAACAAGTCTAGGCCTAGTTGGCACCATAACAACATGATATGAGATAGATATCTCGTCGGTATTTAAAACCCTCATCCCTTATGAAGCCGGCAGATCTGGCGCTGGGTAGTCCCTCATGGCCTGGTTGCATTGTTGATAGTAGATAGTACCTACTTTAACACATGCCCGAAGGCGACACAACCTCTTCAGGTCGGGTTTTCATTCGCCTCTAAATACAGCGGATCACGGGTTCCGGCAGAGCAATGGCATGTCGATGCATTATCAGAGCCGCAATGGCGGATGCGTCTGGCCCTGCCCTTGCTGCCGTGGTAGTGTCCGGCCTGTCAAGCGATGCACCTGCAGCTCAACATTTTCGAGCGAATGGTCTAGTGCAAGTTTTCCCGTGTATAGTCGAACAAGAATGGAATCCCATTTGAAACGACGAAAACGACCTGTCGTCATTTGCGCGCGCCTAGGTCTCTTTGGGCCAACAGAGACGGATATTTTTGCCTACTTGTCCAAACAAGGGATGCGTTCCAGAAGGATGGAATCAGCACGGCAGTACCTGCAGAACATATTACCAGGTTGCCAGGTAAATGTCGATCCGGCACGAAATCGGATGACGTTACCTATCCGCCGACAGGGTACGTGTATCTTTTGAATTGTACTTGTAAGAAAGGCCAGAGAAGAGACAAATGCTGCTTTAGGCATCTTTTGCATGATCTACTGATTCCAGCCTTACCACTGGTTATGATGGCGCTTGTCGCTTATTGTTGTGTAATACGATGACTTCATCATCGCTGAAGATCGCGTCCATGCTTAATCTGTAACTTGTCTCGGATCATTCCCTCCGTTTGCTGACCCGTGCCGAACTTCCATGGACCGCTTCCGCTCCGCCAATGATCGAGGAGATCGGATGCATTCTTTTTAAAGCTCTCACTTAGTTCGTTATTTCAAGGTCAATTGCTTGCTATTTTAACTACTCAGTTTGTCTAACGGTCATATCTAACAGTCCACGTAGGGACAGCTCAGAAGGCGATATTCTATTGTATGATAGGTCCTGCCATGATTTCTTGGGTAAGACAGGTAAATAAATGACGTGAATGTTGGAACGTAGGGGCAATCATGTCTCAGGTGTTTTGATTTTGGAAGCTCTACCGAGCTAGACAAACCAGACTGTCGGTGTCAACATAACTTGATAAGGAACTGAGAAAATGGATAGAAAAATACCAGTGAAGTAAATTATAGCATTTTTTCTATTTCCCATGTATAATATCAATGTAATTGAATAACAACGAGCCTCGAATTCAGTCTTCAGGATTCGCAATTTAGTAATCTTTTCGCAAACTTGCAACCAATAGGTGGAGACCTGGATATAGAATGGCAATAGGGCGTAGAGATACCCGCAATAACGTGTCGTGATTGTTCTCGTCAACCTCCAATCTCTAGACCTTTTCTCGTAGCATTCGCACAACTCTTGCTCTGATATCCTCAAGTGTTTCGTCATCCGTCATGGCTAGTCAGCTCCCATCGAAGATCCTCATTATTGGAGCCACGGGTACGATTGGCAAGTACATCGCCAATGCCATCGTTTCGGCCGAGCCCCGCATCGCCCAAGTTACTATCCTCACGTCTAGCGCCACGGCATCTAATCCGGACAAGCAGGCGTTGTTGTCCGAGTGGAAGTCACAGGGAGCATCAGTGATCACAGGGGATATTGGCAATGCCGATGATGTCAAGCAAGCCTACAAAGGTATAGACACAGTCGTCTCGTGCTTGGGGAGAAACGTACTAGCCAACCAAACCGAGCTACTCAAGCTTGCGGAGGAGAGCAAGGACGTACAGTGGTTCTTCCCTAGCGAATATGGCACGGATATCGAATATGATAGCTCCAGCAAGGATGAAAAGCCGCACCAAAACAAGCTTAAAGTGCGAGAGTTCATCCGGGATAACGTGAAGAGGGTCAAATGTACCTACGTCGTCACTGGCCCATATCCCGAGATGTTCTTGCCCTTGATACCAGTAGCCGAAGAGGCAGGAGGCTACGATCTCAAGTCGAGGCGAGCGGTAGTCGTTGGAAGCGGAGATGATAAGATTGGCTTCACAAGCATGCCCGAGTAAGCTTACTAGGATACACCCAGCCATAGACTTTCAGCTATACTAACGTGGATCGCACAGCGTTGGTAAGCTAGTAGTCGCAGCTCTTCGACATCCCGAAGCCTCGGTGGGAAAGGTCCTCAAGGTTCAATCCTTCGTCACGACCCCTAACGCCATCGTAGAGGAGTTTGAAAAGCAGACTGGGGCAAAGTGGACGGTCGACCACACGCCAAACCAGAAGCTCCGCGAGGCAGAAAAGGCAAGTTGGGAGAAGAATAGCCCGATCGCAACACTATACACCCTGAAACGTATTTGGGCCGAGGGTGGCACATTGTACGACAAGACAGACAATGAGATCTTAGGTCTTAAACCAGAAGATATGGAGCCACTCAGGTCTGTTGTCGAGAAGAATGTTAGCGGAAAAGGATATTAGAAGCGACCTGTGAAGTAACCAGGAAATATTTAATGAAAAGTACAGCAGAAGCAGGTACACGAGAGAAATGAATCTCACATATGCCAATCACAAAAATATCAATTGATGATATTCATACGCGCAAATATGCATATAAAGAGCACATGAGACTGCCCCACCCGCGATAAGATGTCGATCTTATCGATAAGTACATGCAGCTTTTGGTCCCATTAAAAAAATTTACGACTCGGGATTCTTCAATTGAATGCCGACTCGTCCCAATTCTTTGTCCTGTTAGTGGCACATACAAGCAGCTCGAAGTTTGATTTCTACGCCTCCTTAACTTCGACTGACCTGTATGATGGCGGACGATTCGGCGCTGAAATCGTCGCGACCCGACAAGAAGTCCCACAAGAAGCACAAGCGACACCACGAAGCCGATGGCGCCGAGGGAAGCGAACGCAAACACAAGAAATCGAAGAGCAACGCTCTAGTTACGGATGCACCCGTGCAAATAGAAGCTACGCAATCAGAACCACCAACATCACAGCCCAAGGTGGATGGCAATGACAGTACAGCGCATAAGAAGAAAAAGAAGCGCAAGCATGAGGATCGTGCTGCAGATGCGGTAGACGAGGAACAGGCAACGCAAAATAGCGCGGCGGACAGCACATCGAAAAAGGAGAAGAAGTCGAAGGAACGGAAAAAGAAGCATAAGAGTGTCGAGGTAAATGGGGAAGTGCAACAATCATCAGCCGTGGCCGACAGCCAGGAAGCCCCAACAGCAGTCGAGCCTTCTGAACCCGAACCTATGGACATCGACTCAGCACCGGCTGATACTACTGAACCTCGAGAATTTGGTCAGAAGCCAAACAAAAAGGAGTACCCATTCTTCACCCAAACCGTTTCTCAATACCTCCCGCTATTTCCATCTGGTCTAGTCGAACCTATAGAAGGGTTTGCCGACCAACATCTGAGGCCGCTTCTTAATCGCTACGTGCCGAGCTTCCGCGGCGTACTACTAGCATATCGAAATCCTCGTGTAGGGGAGGCGCCAGGTAAAGGGTCTCTCACTGAAGAAAGTGGCATGGAGGATGTCGTATTACTCGAATCCATCAACGAATACGCTGTGAACTACGGATGGTTAACGGTGGAAGTGGACCTATTCTGCCCGACCCGAGGTGCGTGGATGGAGGGTTCAGTGAATCTTCAGGGTGAAGGTCACATTGGTGTCGTATGTTGGGACATGTTCAATGCTTCGATCGAGGCCGCACGACTTCCTCACGGTTGGCGCTGGGTTGACCTCTTGTCCAAGGGCAAGGAAACTGCCAAAGACAAGGGCAAGAACGATAGGAGAAAGACAGCCGAGGAAGCTAAACTCCCGACGCCAGAACCGTTGGAGGACCAGGAAAATGATGAAACTCAGATACATACTACGGGTTACTGGGTGGACGAGACTGGTACCAGAATACGGGGAGGGTCTAAGCTCTACTTCCGCATCAAGCACTACGAGGTCGGCATCAGTGGTGATTACGGGTACCTGAGCATGGAGGGCACTATGTTGGGCGAGGTGGAAGAGAAGGCAAAATACGTCGAGGAGATGGAGGTGTTGAGAAGACGCAAGCTGAGGAACGGAGGCCAGAAGGTACAGAAGCGCTTGCCCGAATTCAGCATGACCAAGTTCACTGCGAATGAAGCCGATGAGGACGAAACTCAAAGGGCCCCGGTACAATGGGTGGCGAGCCATCCCGGCAGTGACGCTGAGTAGCGCAACATCACAATTACCTGTATATACCCCAAGTTGGATGGAGGTGGAGAAGAAAGGACCGGCGTGATGGCACAGGCGTCAGTAGTTTCTCGGGAATGGTTATAAAATTTGATACGATCAATAATCCTAACAGCTAGTACAGTATAATAGGCTTGGTTCACCCACATCAGTAGCCGACTACGACCGCGGTCGAAGTGATATCCGAAATCCGATACGATTCTCCGCAATCATCCGTTACGAGTCGTACCTCTAGACCTCTCACCGGCACATTCACCCCTGTACCCCACCTTTCCCTCTCCCCTCCTTACAGCCGTGCAGTTCTGATCAGCAGGGGGTTGCCACGAGTAAAGACAACGCCTCCATGATACATATCGTCTTCAACGCTAACCATGCCGTGATGAAACCATGCTCCACCGGCGTACAGCACTTGAGGATCATAGAGCTCTTATTGGTGAATTAGATTCTGAATAGGGGTCCAGCATGGGGAGACAGTCACTCTACATCATACGTAAGACACATATTCTAGACCAAGTCAGCGGCATACTGAATTTTTGCTGCGCCGTTCTTCAAAAGCAACACTCGTTGGAAGCTTTACAGTCACATTCCAGCCTCGAGAAAAGAAAGGGTCAGCGCCGGTGTGCGAAAGACGGTAGTAATATTCGGAGGAAGTCATTGGAGAACCGCGATAACCACTTGCATATCTCCAAGGCTTCAATGCTTTGTGCTGATTGGCTGACAAGTAGCCATCTTGCATCTCTAGACGCAACAAAGATCTATCAACTACCACTGTAACTCAACAATTCCGTACATAAGACGAGGACCCTTAGGGTCTCGCCGCCGAAACCTGGAGGGACAACGTCAATGAGCGACACCAATTCCATCACCATATCACCCCTTTTTGTAATTGCAACCATTTTGATGAGCAGTCCCTTCACAATGGAATCGGACTCTTCATTTCCCCAGTTCAGTCAGCTCCCCGCCGAGCTTCGCTGCAAAATATGGCGCTTCGCCATCCCGCGGCGCACCATCCCGGCGCGGCTGAAGCTGGACCTGGACGCTTGGAACGGCGCGACGGAGACCGACTGGATGCAGCACTACCGCGTCGTGTTTGACGGCCCCGAGCCGTCGCTCCCACCGCTGCCCCTCGTCAACCACGAGGCGCGCTACGAAATCACTAGGAGCTACAGCAGGCCGCTCGCGATAAGCAGGGCCGCGCTCGAGCAATCACTGGGAGCCCGTTCGTTGGACGACGCAGAATTCGAGGACATGTGCGCTAGCTCTAGGATCTCGCGATTTAACGCGGAGTGCGACGTGCTCGAGTGGAAGGACCCGAAGCGCTGGCTGCCTCGTAGTATGCAGCTGCAGCAGCCTCATCCGTTGTTTCTCGCGGCTTGCCTGTCGGTAAGGCACGTCAGCCTGGAGTACGAAGCCTCGATGCACAGGCAGTTGGAAGCTTTGACCGCGGCTGTCCTTGACAAGGACCAGCCGCTCGAGACTCTCACAGTCACTCTTGTTCTACCTAACGAGGATCAGGGGCACCAATTCCGACTGGCGAGACGGCCAGCTAACCTAAGGCTGCTCGATAAGGACGAGAAAGATGTCAGGGCCATCCTATCGCAGCACTCCACCTGCTTTATCCCTTGGTGCAAGGAGCTCAAAGATGGCGCAGACATTAAGGATGATGCGAAGTCTTTTGTTGATGGGACGGCCGTAGATGGCGTATCACACGCGCTCGAAGCTGCGACGCCGGAAACGCGACAGAACTCTGAGTTTCTCATCTACAAAGTGTCCAGCCCAGGCAATATGGAATGTAACGACTTTATCAACTGGTTCTGGTATGTCTCGCTCTACCCAGAGAAGATGGGGATCAAGATCAGGAACCAGGATAAACTTGTAAGTATATTCTCTCGAGTTAGACATGGACCTACAGATGCTATAATGAAGTTTTCAAGAAGAGTGAACAAACCTCGTGTTCTCGTGCAAGGAGTCTTGACCCGAATCGCTTCCCCGCTTTCTTCCCCTCTGCGATCCGTGCTGTTATGTACTGACACCATGTCGATGCAGTGGGACTTTGGCAACGATATACAGAAGGACACTAAGCTATGGCTTGAAAGATTGAAGTATTGCCATGGCTGCGCGAGCCTTTATCCCATTACCCGTCACGGCTTCTGTCTGCCCGACTATGGGCTGCCGATGTCGCCTGAACTATAAGAACCGCAATTCAAAATAAAATAGGGGACACATTGGGGAAAATATTGTTTGGATATGCTCATGATGTATGATGAACACAAACAAGGACTAAGGGGATGATATATGAGAGACGACCTTTTTTCAATTTGTCTACCTAACGAGATGAAGAGTAAACGGTATTCACTCGTGTTGCATAGCCAATCGTTTTAACTTTGGAAGATGTACATTGACTATTGGATTGATTTACGAAATTCAATTATGATACCATGACCAATTCTATGAATGAATGATATCTGAAAATGTGATTATCACATATCATATTCGTGTTGACGTGATAACTCTGTTGATGAATCCTAATGATACTCTTAAGTGGGCAATTGGGTTGCATCTGTTCGCAGCTGGCAATGCCGGTGTACCTAAATGCCGGCCATGACACCGAGACAACGCACCTCTCAGCTTACCTCACATTGCCAGCTCCGACTTGGAGCTTCTGAGGTCCGGTGATTGACGCTTCTCTCTCTAAATTGCTAAGTTGCCTATTTCAATTATCGAATTGGAGCTCTTGACGTTCGAAATAAAAGATGTCGTCTTCTGGGTTGCGGCAATGCATCCGAGATGTCTCGCCGTACCTTATCCTCTTAGTCGCCATTAGCACTCTGGGGCCGCTACAGTTCGGATTCCATCTTGTAAGTCCAAGTCCAAGTCCACAGAATCTCCACGCAGCTCCGTACGGTGTTGTCTTCTTCGGTCCGTTCCGATAACTAAGCTAACAACGGAATCTCCAGGCCGAGCTTAACGCACCGCAAGATGTCGTCTCCTGCCGGGTCCACCAGTACCAGTCCGTGTCCTCGCGACTCTCCTCGGCCCTATCCTACATATCGTCCTCCACGTCCCGAGACAACAGCCAAGTAGCCACGTCCTCCGCATTACCTGACTGTATACCGATGGAAGACGCCCAGTTCGCTGTCGTGTCGAGCATGTTCACGCTGGGCGGCCTGGCCGGCGCCCTCGGTAGCGGCCCCATAGCCTCGGCCAAGGGCCGTCTGCTAGCCATGCGACTGACCAGTCTATTCTACATCGTGGGCTCGATAATCGAGACCCTGGGCGCGTCGGTAGCCATGCTGGCCATCGGCCGCATCTTCTCGGGCGTCGGCGCCGGCGCCGCAACCGTCATCGTGCCCATCTACATCAGCGAGGTGGCGCC
>JAOXNQ010007381.1:0-12519 GCA_028571165.1 Hypoxylon perforatum
AGAAATTTAAATTATTATAATATAATAAACTTTCATAACGTTAAATACATTCAGTCAATCAATCAATCAATTATATCGGATTGAAAAATTTCGGAAATCAATATGATTGTCCTGGAACTGACGGTATTCTAGGGGGGGCAGAAAGGAGAGGCAATCAAGTACTAAACGAAGCAGAAGCGGGAGTTAGACGAAGTTGGCCCCAGCCCGTTGGATCCTAGAATGTAATTGTCTAACCCCAGGAACGGCAGATCTGTCCGTTTCTTCGAATTGGAAACTTCGAGGATAACGCCGAGCTCTGTTGAATCCGCTGCACGAATAATCCGTTTACGGTATCGAGTAATTTGTGACAGCTGGCAACTCGTGGTGGCTATATTTATCCGCACTTAACATTGTTCATAAGCAACGAACATGCTGTGATTAATTATATTCTGAACAGAACATGAAGAAGAAGACGAAGAAGAAGATGATGATGGTGAAGATGAATGTAAAGAAAAAAGAGTAGAAAAAAACATGGATATATGGAGTCTGAGATTATATTGCACCTGTCACAAAATCACCTCATGAACACTCTGCAAATATGGTATTTTTCTACTCTGTAAATGGCGGAGCACTTTCGGATTCGCTCTATATCCTCTCTATTAGCAGCGAAAGGTCTCCCTGCCATCTCCTTCAATAGTATAGGTGACCAGGAAATGTTGGATACCTACAGGGTGAAGCAACAATACTTGGACTGGTGGTGCTCCACGGGTGCATTGACGTGGAAGAAATTCCCATTAGTTTATAAAGAAACGACTGAAATAAATTACTAAGTTAGCCTGAGCTTCTAGCTCACGACTTAGGGTTGTCAATCAAGTGAACACCATTCCATATCACACGCTGTTTGCCCGGACCCCTTGTCACGCTGCTATACCCGGAGGTGAGGTACGTCTTGAGATCCTTGACCAAGTTACCCTTTTGCGTCTGGAAAGGCAGGGGATCATGCGAGAGAATAACGGCTATCTGGCCTGCAACTATGGGTGCGGCTTTATGCATCAGGCGTTAGTACTAAATAGTTTGAAATATGTGCTGAATGGGAGAGGAAAGTGATGGTAATAGTAGGGGTTGCAGATGGAAAAGACAAGTCTTCCAGGTTTCAGAAGATAACGTACCAAAAGAAGTTCCAGAGTCTGTACGGGTTGAACCATCCATGCCGAGGCAGCTGACAGGTTCACCGGTGGCGTATAGCTGGACGTGGTCACCTCGTTGCGAAAAGCTAGAAATTTCGCCGTTAGGTGAGGTACTGCCCACAACCATCATAGGAAAACCGGGTCCTTCGAAGATGCCTGGGACCTCATCAACAAGAAAGCGGCCGTTCTCTGCTTGATTGCCCGCCGCAATAACCACAGGCACATCGAAATCCATGATGTCCTGGATGTATTGCTTCATTGCAGTTTCGACTTCGGTAAATGGGACAGCCATGTCCGAAGAAAGAGCCGCAACTACAACGCTCTTTCCTTGACGCTCAGGATGTGATGCGAGATCATCCCGAATCACACGGTATCCCTGGCTTTGTTCATTGACGCTTATGTCGTTTGCCTTCACAACTACCAGCGTAGCCTCTTTTGCTACGCCAAACTTCTTACCGACCGATTTGCCGGCGACGCACGTAGCATGAGAATTGCCGAGGTCGACATCCGGTCGATTAAAATTGGCCCTTGCTCGTGCAGTCTGAATTGTTTCCACTTTGGTAAACTCCTGTAAGGCAGATGTATCGTGTAAGCGTAATCTATATACATGCCATGGGGGCAGGTGGTAGGCACTAGGTAACTGATACTCTAAATGGAGATTTGATGGAGCTTTGGGCAAAATAGGAGAAGGACATACTTCTAGAAGCGACTGCTCGCTGTAAGCTACTCCATCCTCCAAGTGATAGACGAAACTGTTCTCCCCAGCGGATTTTTCGTACACGTAGTTTTTAAAGTCATCAATGTTGCTTGCTTCATCTTCCCTTTTGTCCACAATCAGTTAGCGAAATGCATCAGTATGTAGAACTTGAGAAAAGAAAAGAGAAGAAAGGGTTGAAATGGCGATGGATAGGCTCGTAGGACTCGTCTTACCTTGGCTGGCTTACGGCTACTAGCTCGATAGGAGCGTTCACCTGTGTTGTGTAAGGATCAGCTCTCTTGTGCTGTGGCTTCGGGTCAGTTAGCTTTGCTATTGGCGATGTCACGGCCTCTGGTGGCGCGGCACGAGCGCGGTGTCCTTCTTCATTCCGTTCAACAGCTTTGACACCAGGGATATTCTTGACTTCTTTAGCTTCACTATCCGTGAGCTTGATCAACCAACAGGAAAGCTCGTCTCCGTAACGGTAAGCAAAGAAATCTCGGTTTCCAGGGTACTTCTTGAGTGCGTTCTCGGTCTCGTTGTTGGATTCAAGAGAATATGCATCTATTGGAAACACTATGAACGGATTTTGCTCGTCACCATCTGCATTTTCCTCTGGAGTAGAACCCATGGTTAAAGTGGCATTGCCAGCCATGGTAGTCTGGGCCGAGGTAACCTGGGTTGAAGAGGGTTGTGATAGAGTCGAGGATGTAGAGCCTAGAGTTCTATTCGAGGGTGTCATGATGGTCGTATTCGAATAGCCTGGAGAGTCTGCTATTACAGCAGCAAAAGGACAAATTAGCAAATAAAAAACTGAATAATAGAAGAGCCTCATTTTGAGCTGCCGATAAAGACTTTTGATACGGAGAAAGAAATAGTAAATGTTTCCATGAAAAGAGGATATTTTACGAATTGTTCACTGCAGCAATGACATGTAGAAGAAACGCCTTCTTATACATTTCTATGTTACTGTTATTGGATCTTGTCCGCTTTCCTCAGGAGTTGATTTGGAAGAGTCAGGGTATCTACTTCATCCAACTTACTGCTATTTCTTTTTTTTTTTTTTGGCAACGTTAGATACCCAAAGTTTTGTCCCTTGTAAAGTAGGGTGAAATCATAGAAGGAACGATGTTGGTCCGCGATGTGGTCACCACGAACGTCATGGAGGTCGGTAAAATTTTGGGAGTTGAACACAAAAATAGTAGGAGTATGGTTTTTGCAACAGGTCACAAATCAGTCGCCGTCGACGAGATAAACCGAGGTTTTGTAGTGGAATTATGACGCATTTATGGTTGGAGAGACGGGATAGGATAGGTCCGCTTAGCAAAAGGCTACCAACCTACATATAACACACTGCAAGACAACCAACATGCTGTATTCGGCGATAGGTGTCATGGGGGCCAGGCTGTGTGCGATAGCAGCCATTGTAGAGGCCATGTTGGGGACTTTGGTCTGCATTTACAGCCTTCAATTCCCAACCGAGTACGTGCCTGCATGTAGCTACCAGCCTTGTGCTGTTAGTAGCTTAAAGGACATTGCAGCATTTCATTTTCAACTCGGAACGCAACGTGGACACACGATCTATGTTTAGAATGCCATTATGACGTTCAGCAATTTGGCTGAAACGCGGTTATACATGTTCACCTTACCCAACACTTCCTTTTAAGAGATCGAGGCCCAACAGCGAATCCTACGATCTTTCGAGAGTGGTTGTTTACAGATGTCCGGAACGCAAGACCAAGTTAGTTACCAGCGGCGAAGGAAACTGTTTTTCGTCGTCATTGTTCTAAAACTAGTATCTCTAAAAAAAGACTTGTGTCAAGCTTGTAGTCCGATATCTCTACATGCCTTCAACCATTTAAAGAGATAATTCTTCCATGGCTGAGATTGGGATAGGATGCAGACAGCTCACCTTGGGATTTCACAAGAATCAGAAAGAAGTATGCATCAGACTATTCTTTTAACACTTTGGCTTTTATTTCTGGGCACGGCTTCCTCTAGCTTGACAGGAAGTCCGGCTGGAAAAATGGCCCTCTGGACCATTAGTGATAAAAGACCAGCGGAGGAGCAGGATGACTGCAGAAGGTTCCCGACCTGGTATGCTCAATATCCCACCGAGTATGTCCAGGTAGGTGACCCAGAGTCATACGAGACGAACCTCGACCTCGCCAAAACCCACTACGACTGGTTGATGGACAACGGACATCGACAGAGCAACCAGCTGAACGAATACGGATGGGTTGGCATTTCTGTTATGTTCGACCCCGTCTCTAGGTGGCACTTTGCGTCGACCATTCCGCGCGGGCCCCGAGCCAAGTTCATGGCCGGTTCCTATTCATCCGCGCCGAAATGGCACAGTCAGATCAGCAACGGAGATAACAGCTCCATCGTATTCCAAGCCCAAGACGCCGTGTTCTTCAACTACGAGACATCGGACAAAGCACAGGCCGAGAATGGCACCGACAAGACGACATACCCTCGAGGGTGTATCGTCGCCACATATGGCGCCCAGAATGATAAAAATAAGGTTATTCACGGACCCGACATGATTCCGGCGTGTACTGGTAGCGGTAATAACAAGGCGCTATCGTGCCAGTCCGTTGCCGGCGGTCTTGGCGTCGCGTTCGCACCTGTGACAGCAGGCTACGAGTGGGCAGACACGACTAATATCACGAGCGAGAAGTACTCTCTCGGTGGGGAAGGGGGCGTAACCAGTGCCGAGCTGCAAGGTATGTTGTGTGAATGGCAGCAGCAGAACAACAATACACATCCTAGCCGCGGACTGGTAGGGAAGCGTAGAAGGAGATCGATGGAGTTGGCAGCGAGAAATCAATCCAGCTGCTATACCGAACTCAAAGCACCAACACCTGTCTCAACCTTTTCCTACACCGGCGCGGTCGGGTATGTCCCCCATAACAACACCGTGCCGGTCATGACCACCCCTCAGAGCAGCGCACTCCCGCAGATTACCGCTAGACCCACGGCTACGCCCTCTTGTTACGTCCACGATTCAGACCCGTTCCATGGGGACGATTCTCGGTACTGCGTGTGCGAGGGGTCGAGGACGCTACCGTTCTTGTCCTTCACAACAGAAGCCCCCGAGAGCAAGAGCTGCGAGTATACCACACTGCCCCCAAAAGACGGCGCGAAAAGGGATTTCGTCCCACCGACGACCGCGCAACCACCGCTGATAACCCCAGACCCCGCAGGGACGTTGCGAGAAAGGGACCTCACTATCACCACGGGCTTCGGGCCGGTCTCGACAGACAGCTTCTACTGCAAGGTCTGCACGCCGATCGCACCGTACGCAGCCTCTTGCTCTAGTCTAGCCAACTGCAAAGTACCCACGGCGGCCGTGACGCTCGAGGCGGGGTCCAGTTCCGTACACGTCGGCACCTTGACGGGAGATGCTCTGTACACGAGCGTCTCGAACGCGCTCGACAAGATCTGCCCGACTCCTTCTGGCTCTGGAGGCTCCTATACGAGCTGCTCGACGGACAGTACCACCATTCCGGGCATCGATTATGTCGACGCGGACTCGCTAAACAAGGGCGGCGAGCTGATCGTCTCGGTCGAGAGCAGCAAGTACAACGAGACGAAAATTCGCGACGCGCTCATAAAATCGGCGGCGGCGGCGGCTCAGAATGCGGCTGTCGGAAAGAATTGCTACCAGCAGGGTTATAATTCGTTGTTCAGGAAGCGTTCGTGGTGGTTGCCGGGCTTCTTCCGGAGAGACCGCCCGTTCGAAACCCGAAAACAGACAACTTTCTGTAACACGGTCGGTATGTATACCCAGATATAGACTTCATATCAATCTGGAGGCTAGTAATGAACAGATCATGATGGCTGACACAGAGTTCGTCGGTATAGGTTTCGCCGGTCCCCAATACTATAGTCCTTGGTGGAGGACTGCGGACGCCGGTCCCACGGACTACATCGACGCACGCTGGGAATTCCACGAAACCTTCACTACGGAGGATTTCGCTTGTGATGTGCTGCAGGCTGCCGTGGACGCCTTTGCTGTTATACAACCAGAGTTTACCGTCGCGGATATAGAGCTTGGTGAAGCGATAGACATTGTTTGCAAGGGAGGGGATGCGAAACGTGGAATAGGTAATTCTACTTATATTCGGTAGTGTCATGACGGCGGAGTTTTATAAGACATCCGCCAAAGTGCCAATCGTGCTAAATCCGCTAAATGGGCCAAATCCGCCAAATGGCCAAAAGGTGACAGAATCATAGTGTATATAATATATTACATTAAATACCTCCTTTTTTATACTGTATATAAGCACTCCATGAGTACTTATCGACCACTTATCAACCACTTATCGACTACTCATAGAGTCCTCTCATGGAATGTTCCAGGTACCTAAGTACCTAAGTGGCCTGATGAGTACTTATAGAGTACTTATCAATATTACAATCCTAGGTAGGTAATGAGTAGTTATGGAGTACTCTATGAGTAGTCCTTATAGAACATAACCCTGAGGCTCGAATGACTAGGCTGGGCAACTATACCTTAGATGCGATATCCTTTTTAATTTATTCAATCAATCAATCAATCAGTCAATCAACAGCCCACGTATTAAAAGCCTTGTAGCTATTACCTAAGTTAGGTATGTAGCCAGGTGGCTACCTAGGTAGATGCTACCAAACCTTAAAAAATACAGTGTCAAGTTGTATATACTGTGGTTCTGTCACCTTTTGGCCATTTGGCGGATTTGGCCTATTTGGCGGATTTGGCACGATTGGCACTTTGGCGGTTGTCTTGATAACAGCTGCCCAGGTCATGTCTCATTTTGAAAATTTCTGTTTCCTGTACAGCTTTATGGGAGTAATTATGTTACGAGCCCGTGCATTTCTACCATTCGTCCTCCGGACCTGACGGCCGTCCGTAAACTAGACCATTATCCCGCAGACTACGCAAGCTTGCCATAATCAGCGTATATAATCTCAGCAGCCTGCTCGGCCAGGGCATAGACGGCGGCCTGCAAGTGTCCGGTGATAGCGACAGGGAAGACCGAGGCATCAACCACACGTAAATTATTTACTCCCTTCACCCTCAGAGCAGTGTCTACAACCTTGCCCATCGCGGCGGTTCCCATAGGGTGGTAACTCGTTCTACAAATAGAAGTAGTTAGTCGCTAACCGTAGCTAAAGTGCAAGTGATTATCTAGGCTAGGACACTTACCCAAGTCCAGCCCGAATGCGTGCGTCGATGTACTCATCGCTGGAGTTGGTAGACAGGACCTCGTCAAAACCTGGTGCGCCAGCTTCTCCGTCCAGAATTTCGCGGCCCACGACAGTAGCATTGCTTCCGGCAAACTTGATCTGCGTTTTTACGGCTTCACGTGCCACGTAACGATCAACAGCAGTACCCAAGAAATTGGGGTCAATTAACGGCGCGTCGTTGATATCGGCTGATGTAAGTTTGACGGAGCCCCGAGCCGTCGGCAGCATCGTGATAGCCCCGAGCGTAACCAGGGACCCGTCCGGTGCACCAGCGTACATGAAGACGTGCTCAAAGAAAGCACGCTTATGAGCAAGTAGTGGGTGTGTGTCTGGATCGGGGACGACACCCTCATCCTCCGCAATGGCGGCGGCGAGGCCCTCCTTCGCTACATCGCTCGCCACGATCAGATCGAACGGAAATCCCCAGCCGTACTGGAGCTCATTAAATATCGGATTGGGGGATCCGAGGGCCCACCCAGCCGAGGGGTCCTTTACCTTCCAGGCGTGAAAGAATAGGCCGTGGTCGGCTAGGTTCTGGCCGACGTCTGGCTGGTCTACTAGGATAGGTAGACCGAATTTGGTGAGCTCAGCAGCCGGCCCAACTCCTGATAGCATGAGAACTTGAGGTGTGCGCACAGCACCGGCGGCTATGATGGTCTCACGGGCACGGATCTCAGCACCGTTGACTAGCCGGACGCCAACTGCGACCCTCCCGCCCTCATCCCCGACTTCGTCGATCAGTACCTTCTCTACCAGGGTATCGGTTAGCACGGTGATTCCGTCGAGCGGATACACAGATGCCGCGATCTGCCGTCTGCCATCTTTCTTATTCTCCTGTAGCTCGGCAACCCCTAATGTATTACCCCCGTTGGCGTCTAGGTCAGGCAAGGCCCCAATGCCGAGCTCCATCCATGACTGTAGCGCATAGTCGCGGAGTGGGAATTTACGGTTGGTCGACGTAGCTGTCTGGATGTTCACGGGACCATCACGGCCATGTTGATCGGGATTAATATCAGTCCAGAATCTCTCTGTCTTCCGCATATAAGGTAGCTGCCCATCGTAGCTCCAGCGTGCGTCCTTCACTAGCGAGCCCCAAAGGTCGTAGTCGAACTTGTCACCCCGAAGCCACCCACCTGGAATAGTAGACCCGGATTAGCAAGATGTGAGACTAGGTAGTTTAAGAGGAAACTTAGCATCCGACGAGAACAGAGACGTACCACCATTGATAACTGTGCCCCCGCCTAGAGCTTTGCCGGCCGGCAAATCGATGCTGCGTCCATCGAGGTTTGACTGATTGACACTTTTGTCTTTCCAATCAAAGTCACCGCCGGCCAAATTAGTCGAGTTCGGCCAGACGATATCAGATCGATCGTTGGCATTTGGACCCGCTTCTACAACGAGGATCTTGAGCGTGGGGTCGAATTGGTGCAGCCGATGAGACACGACTGACGCGGCCAGGCCACCACCCACGAAGATGTAGTCCCAAACGATGTTCTGTATTTGAGTAGAGTCCATGGCTACTGTGATGATATGATTGATTTGAGTCTGGAAAGAGGACAAGAATCGCTCAGGTCTTGCTCTTCTCTTGTGCAACCAACGTGTTCTTGAGCTCTTGGCAGCATTAATCCCTTGTTCTGTACTTTACGATTTTGTCGATTTTAGATAATAAATCAATCGATCGTACGAATCGCAAGATCAGGAAGTCTCAATTAAGTCAAGCGAAAAAAGACAAAAATTCCAAGCCAGGTTTCATCATTATAAGGTGCTAAATTTCAATTGAAATGCGATTCGAAAGAGTGCCTTCTAAGTGCAATGGTTGGTCTCACCAAAAGTCTTTTCCATAGGAGCTCATTTCAGCTGGCGGAGCGAGTAGACGTACTGGGCCGACTTTGGTGCCTTTCCAGCAGTGTTTCCTTTCTCTATTTCAATCATTTCTACAGCGAAAGAGCAGATAGACTTGACCAGTCGATCGACTTCGGCCTTGGTATTAGCAGCGTGGAAGACCAGACGAATCCTACTCTGACCCTTGGGAACGGTCGGGTAGTCGATAGGATAGGCGCTGATCCCGGACAGGTTTAGGTGGAAGGACAGCCAGTACGTATATCGCTGGCGCGACCAGACAGGGACCATGTGCACGAAGTGCTCGCGTTGCTCCCAGCCCTCGCTCAGCGGAATCGACAGGATCCCCATGCTGACGGCCTCAGGCCAGATGGGATTCGAAGTGATCAGCTGGAAGAAGTATTTCACGTTCTCCTGAATGTTATTGAGCATCTATCGCAGCACGAAAACAGTCAGTGTGAACTAGCGTAAGGGGCGCTGAATAGTATTATAAAATTGATCAGTTACGCACTTTCTCTTGCGTGCCATCTTTCATCAAATTGTAGGCTGCACGAACCGAAGCTGTAGCTGGAAAGCTTGGCGCGGTGGTAAAGATGAGCGATCGAGCGAAGTTCTGGATCATGGCGCGTACGGTGGAGTTTCCAAGTATTACGGCTGTGGGTATTTCTTAGAATCAGTTCGAACGACGAGCTGGAGTCAGAGCTTGGAGACATCATCTTACCCCCGGTGGACGCCATCGCCTTCCCGTACGTATGGAGTCGAACAGCGATGTCCTTCTCGATTCCAAGTGACTGAGCCAGACCTACAAGTTCTTGTTACCAAAAAAGGTCTTCAGGAAGGTCTAGGTTAATCTGACCTCCGCCCATGGGGCCTATGATACCGGAAGCGTGTGCTTCGTCAAGAACGAATGCGAAGTTGGACTCTGGCAGCTCCTCCCTCGCGATCTCGAGCAGGTCTTGTATGGGGCAAATGTCGCCATCCATGCTGTAGACCGACTCAACGGCAAAAACGATGCTGCGGGACCCATTCACGATCATAGGTTGCGAGCTCAGAATGTCGGCTATGGTATCTCGGAACGAGTCGACGTCGTTATGTCGAAATGCCTTCTTACAATGAGCATGGCTTTGTGACATGCCGTCGTGTGTGCTAGCGTGAACCAGCTCATCGAACACGATGGCGTCGCCCGGCCGGGGAATGGAAGAGAAAATGGAGATATTAGCTTCGAAACCAGAGGCCACTAGTAACGCCTCCTCAGCACCGTGGAAGTCTGCTATCTCCCGCTCGACCTGCTCGATGTAGGGATAGTTCCCACCAGTAAGCCTCGAGCCTCCGGCGTACAGATTGAAGTCTGGGTGTTGCGCGAGCTCGTCCATGAAAGCTTTTCGCATGAGGCCCGTGGCCCCCAAGGAGAGGAGGTCGTTGGAGCTGAAATCAGCGCACTTCCCAGACCTCCACGGCGGCATAAGTTGGGCGTAGAAGCCATGGTCTGCCCGGCGCACGTCTAGCGCCTCCTCGAGGTTTCGGTTGAATGCAGATTCAGTCTTTTTCATTCCCGGCGCCTTCAGCTTCTGCGCCTTCATGAAAGTGCCCATAGCGGATAGCCCTTCGGCATTCCATTCTGTAGCTCCTATTGATCCCATTGTAGACTAGCGAGTATCTAACTGTGTAGTTGTGGAGAATATGCCAAATTTGAGAGAGCGGTGCCGTGGACTAGTCTAATTCGAATTCTTCTAAAGTCATTACAAATTAAGATGCGTGATACATACCTGTAAATATGAAATTTGGGCATAGAAAAGAATGTATGTACATTCACATAGTGATACTCGGGAACCGTTTCTGGATTGGGAATCGTGCCTACGGGGCGGCCCGGGGGGCGGACAGCCCCCACGGCGAAGCGGGATCCGGTTTCCGAGGAACGGCCCGGCCCGGAAGGAATAATAACTACGTAGTAAGGGAATGGGCAAGTGTCCCTTGTTCATTTGGATCCAAGGATTGATAATCTTGAAGATCGAGTTGCGTCTCTTCCTCTATACAGCAGTGTTAGATCTGAGTACCCAAAATGCCCCTGTTAGGTGATTATCATGGTAAGGTCTGTGACACCTCATTTTGAGACTCCAAAAGTCTGCTTGCATGGTGTTGAAATTGATCTTTTGAATAGACCGTGCTGGTGTGCGGTGGATCGGGTGGATTGGGCGCTGCCGTGGCGAAACAGTTAGCAGCTCGTGGAGCCCATATCACCATCTTCGGCCGCTCACAAGATCGTCTCGACTCAACTCAGAAGGAGATTGAAGCCTCCACGTGTACCGAAGGCCAGGATGTTCTAGCCATATCAGTGGACTTGAGCAATGCCCAGCAGGTGAGCCTTGACGTTGTCTTCGGCCCCCAAAGCTAGCCAACGACTCATTCCTTGGTTCAACAGGTCGGGGAAGCATTTCGCGCGCAGCCCCGGGTCCCGGATGAGCTTTATTGCTGTGCAGGAGGAAACCACGCTGAGAACGGGTTCTTCGTCGATCTCCAAGCCAGCCAGCTTGACAGTTGTATGAAGAATAATTACTATGCAGCGCTATATCCGGCCAAAGCAGTCCTAGATCTGTGGCTCAAAGGCGGCAGCAGATTAACTGCGCAAGATAGGCGAAGTCTAACTCGGCGTATCGTATTCATCAGTGCGTGTGCGGCGTTCCTCAGCATGCCTGGTTCAATCGCTTATACACGTACGTATATCAGAAATGGTTTAAGTGGAAAGTGGTGTGTTTACTGATATCTTCTCTTCAAAGCGGCTAAAGTTGCGGTGCGCGCGTTAGCAGATTCTCTCCGGATGGAGCTGCTTAGATATTCGTCCTCATCGTGCACGTATAGCATCCACTGTGCATTTCCGGCCGACTTCGTATCGCCCGGTTTCTACCTGGAGCAACATACCAAGACGCCCCTTACCAAGCGCATTCAAGGCACAGACCATACCATTGCCGAATTAGAGGCCAACTGTCCGTCGTCCGAAAAGGTCGCCTCACAAATCATTGGGGCTGCTGAGAGGGGCGAATTCATCATCTGTGAGGACTCAATGGTTTCATCTCTGCTTTTCACAGCCATGACCGGACCATCGCCAAAGCGAGGGTGGGGTATATTGGACTCTTTGGTCGGGTTGCTTGTTGGCTGGCTTGTTTGGCCATACTTGAGACGGCAATGGGAGGTCGAAATCCGGAAGGACGGTGAGGCGGCGAGACGGGCCGGGATTTTCTGACGTAGAAGTTATTGTTTTGGTAGTGATCAGATTGAATATCTACCTATCTACCTAAGCTGTTGCCCGGGTTTGGCCCGTGTACGTCTTCTTTACGAATCTTTGACCAAGTTTTCTTTAAATACAGATACAGTCTGTGCCAAAAAGTCTGGCAATACCCCCCATTTTTTTCGAATTTTAATTTCTTATATTAATAAATTTTTAATTTTTAAAATGCGAATTCATATATATAAAATATCGGAAAATTATTAATTCGGTATTAAAATAAATAATAATTAAAATAAAAATAATAAATTTATTCCCGAAACGTATATCGATATTATTATAATTATAAAAATTAATCGAAT
>JAOXNQ010007412.1:0-12438 GCA_028571165.1 Hypoxylon perforatum
CCCGCTCGCACGAGTGCCGTTGCAGCCGCCGCGCGAACGCCCACTCGTTGGTCGCCATCGTCCGAGGCCCCGTCAGTCGGTTCCACGGGTGCGTCGCCCAGTTCGCCTGCGCCGAGCCCCAGAAGTTCGGGTCCACCGATAGGCTCGGCCCGAAACTGGCGTTTTCCGGCGTCGGCGCTGTGATGATCTCGTACTCGTGCGCTGGGGGGTTGGTGAGTGACGGGTCCAAGTTAGGGTTAGGCGCGGTAGCCTGTACGTGCTGTTGTTGTTGTTGTTGCTGCTCTTGAGCAACAGGTTCATGCGATACCATCAACCCACCCCATAACTGTGTCGCTTGTGGCTCCGGCGGTACAGGGGCAGGGACAGCCTCTTCTTCCTCTACTTGTGCTGTATTTTCGGCCGGTTGTGCTTCCGCAACATTATCATCGGAATTCCCTTCAGGGCTCTCCTCCTCACTGTCTTTCGGGGTATCCTTTTCTTGAGTCTGCTTAATAAGCGTTTGAAGTCTCTGGAGTTGCTGTCCAAATTCCGGGGCCTGTGCTAGAAGTCCACGCCCCGACGCGTAGTTGAACAAGTCTTGGTATGCACTGTTGATCTCGTTGTTTACGTCCTTCAGATCGTTGATCCTGGCCTGAAGGTCTGTGATAGCATTCTCCTTCCGATTACGGTACGCTCTTTGCGCAAGTCGAATCTGCGTCCGTCGGCGCTGCATTCGCTGTGAGTATACATTTTATTTCATGCCCTTCAGGTTTACAGTCCAGGGCACAATATTCCTCAGTTACATGAATAACTCTAGACATTGATTTGGTATATAAAAGGAATGAGGAGCTTTCTACGAACCTCTGTGGGCGTCTGATCCTTAGTCTCGAGCCTCGGTCGCCCTCTACTCCTCTTCGTCTCTTCTACTGGTTCGTCCGTCCCAACATCCGCTCGGTTCCTCCCCCGCTTCCTCGGGTTTGGAGCATTATCAATGGGCACGACCGTTGCAGTCGGCTTCGCATTGACTTTGGATGCCCCTCGTTTAGGATAGCGACCATTCTCGTACTGTTCAGCACTCAGCACGGCTAAATTAGTATGGAGATATCGCATTGGAACTTCTCCAGGCACCGGTGCTGCTGTCCCGCCGGGAGGAAGTTGAAAATCAAAACTCTCTCTTTGGGGAACAGATGGCGGTGCGCTATTCCAAGATACTTGTTGCGCCAGTGATGTGTCAGCAGATGGATTAGAGCTAGGGTTCCCACTCGGGTTGTTGGGAACTTGAGCTTGCATCAAACCAGAGGAGACGGCGGGTGGATAAGCATAAGACGAAAGGCCGAGAATCGGTAGGGATTGCGAGGTCAGGTGGTCATACTGGCGATAAGGCTGACTGAGCTGGCTTCTATGATCCTGCAGGTTGCCGCCAATGTAATGAGGGTGGATGTCGGTGTTTGGTTGTGACATTGACGACATGGGGAGTCGACAAGGGTCCAGACCCCATTGTAGTGCACCAATGCTGAAGCCAGCTCCTGTACAGACCCCAAGGTCCAGCGTCGCAATTTTCGAGTCTGTCTTATTAAGCCTTACTACCCCCTCATAAGCTCATAAGAGTCGGTAAAAACTGATCAGTAACCGCTTGGACTATCCCACAATCCCCGCGGAGGATAAGTTTTGCGGCTGTAGAAGCTACAATTCCGTAGCGAATCCCTGTACTCTCTGTGCCAATCTGTACAGATCAGTGGTGGTTCGAACCCCGAGGCTATGCTAGATGATTAGTGAACATTCAACTTGCAGGTTTTCTCGCGACAGTGCGCGTCGATTAATACGACGTTCCAATTTGATTAACTGTGGACGTGCGCAGCGGCACGTAATAAATCACGTGCCTTTCCGTTATCTACTTGGCTGTCCGGTCCGGCTTCAGCTGCATGACGATCCCGTCTCTATCCCTCACTTTCGAGTGACACAAGAGGGTGGTACATTCTGACATTTTGAAGTTTAGATTGACGAGAATCAGTCCTCCTTAACAGAGGTATTGCCACTTAAGTAACCAGCTTTGACCACTAGGTCATTGAGTATGGCTACCTTATAACCTACCTAACCTATCTCTCGAAGTTAGAAGCCATGAGGGCATTGACTAGGTAGGTAGCAAAATGGAGCGGTAAGTCAGTGGCGGAAATGCGTGGATTCAGCTAGCCAAAGCCTCCGTATCTAACCCGAACCTGAACATATTGACACTGTTCTTCCACGCTACCTCAACAACTTTATCAACAGTTATCCCCTTCAATCCAGCTACAACGTATGCGACTCTCTCGATCGTGCAACTTTCATTCCTCTCTTTGACCATACACGCCGCATCCCACTTATCCCTCTTCTTGCTCGGCGGCAATGGCGGGGCATTTGCGAGGTACCGTTTTGCGACCTCGCTCCCGCTCTTGATCTCTCCCCACGGCGCATCGGTCTCGATCTGCAGGCGCTCTAACGGGACCGCAGCGATCATATCGACGCTCTCCCGGTTCTGAAAACTAAATCCATTGATACTAATATCGAAGCCGAGCTCTACAAGCTTTTGCATCTGCGCTGTAGATCCAACGAAGCTGTGCACTAGACCTCGCCGCGGCAGCTTCTCGAGATAAGGCGTTATTATGTCGACGAAGTCGTCAAATGCAGCACGACAATGTAGAAACAGCGGCAGATCCCAATCGTTCTCGACGAATAAATCTAATTGCGCCCGAAATGCGCGAATCTGAGTGTCTTTGGGCGCGTGATTCAGCCGGTCATAGTCAAGCCCCAGTTCCCCAAAAGCCGCTACGGGGCAAGGCGTCAGGGCAAGGGCAGCTCGAAGACTCTCTGCCAGCTTCTCTAAATATGCAGGTCCGCCCTCATCCATTTCCGCGGCATGATACGGGTGGACTCCAATGGTAACAAAGCATTGCGCTGGACGAGACTGCGCAATCGCCATGTTCACAGGGACGTCTGCTAGAGACATTCCCGTGAGCATAACTTTCTCCACGCCAGCGGTCATCGCCCGGTCAAGAGTGTTTACGAAGTCGGCAGCGTGATATTTCTTATTGCGGTAGATACCGTCAAACTCGTTCGCAGTGGCAGTGACTGCAACCTACACTAATATTAGAGAGCAGAATTGATGGCATAGATTAGTATTACACTTACATCTGCGAATCGTAATTTATTCTTAGATTTTTGAGGAGCTTTCTGCGGCAAGCCGCTCAAGTCCAGACTTTGAGATGCCATGCTAAGCTACACACAGTAGCAATATGACTATATCTATGAGATGAGGCCTCTCTAAATATTAACAAACCCAAAAACGCACCCAATCCAAAGCCATTAACTGTAGGAAGTATTACTAGTCAATTAGTCAGTCGCTCCAATTATACATGATCTTGAAGATAGCTCTCTTCCATGCCGCTCCACCTTTATGCTTGAAGCGGTTTAGTTGATGTGCGCGTTATCAGGTCGCAATATCGGTGAAATCTCAACTCGACTTTGAAGCGGCGGCACATGTTAGGATGCACCTAAATTTCATGCCACTGGTGAAGATTAGATTTCCAACAACAACAACCTACGTATTGGCTAAGGTCGGTCCGATATTTCTCTCGCTCGATGTTACTTTAACTTCCAACTTAGGTCTTACGACCTTAGATGCAAACGTTTCAGAAGTCGAGATTTCTGGCCTGTGGTTAACGTTAACATTCAGCCTCAGGCCAGCGCAGTGCTACAGCAGTCTAAGGATGAGGAGTGTAACGCGTCGCGCAAATCACTGGTAAATTATTGGACATCAGAGTAAGGGGCCCTATAAATATAATCATGCAGATGCCTTACCAACTCCCTGTGGGATGTGTTACGATAACCGAACACTAGAAACGCTAAGTCAGGGCCGTCCTACCTATGGTAAACCAACTGAGGGGTATCGCGACAGGGGAGGGGGTAGAGAAACTCCGCTCCGTAGCTCCTACATGACTGATCAGGTAGGTATAACAGATTATTAAAAGAAGTCTAGGTATAAATAGAAGCCATCGCTCGCCAAATCATGCTTGTCCCTCAATGATGTCTAAGAGATCCAGGTCCACTCCTTTTCACTGTGCCCTCTGACTCTCGAGGGCCTTAATAATCCCATCATAGGTACAGTTCTCGTCCATGACCCGATATCTCTCCTCCCCGCTCACTCCACGGCTCGTCTTCCTCGTGTTGTTGAGGATTGCCGTGCAGCGAGGTTTCCGCACTGACTCTATCCGCTTCAAGATGTTCGGAACGTCCTTGCGAGTCACGCCGGGTTGCATCAGGAGCCGGAACGCCTCTGCATCCTCGATACCCATGTTGGCGCCTTGTCCTTGCAGCGGCGTCATCGCGTGGGCTGCGTCGCCGATAAGTATCGCACGACCCTTTGTCCACGTATCGAGGGGCTCGATGTCCTGAAGCTCCCATAGCTTCACCTCGGTCGCGACACTACACGTCGGTTAGCTACGACCAATCCTTCGAAAGATAGAGTGAGGGTTAAAGCTCTTCTTACCCTAGGAGTGTAACTAAGCTGTGATCGAAGTCTTGGAAGATGTCCAACATCTCCTGACGGTCTCCCTCGGCGAACCACGAGTTCGTGGTGCTCTCCTTCTCCTCCCGAGTGACGAATATGCAGGACATATTCATGTAGCTGCTGTTGCGCAGTCCGTATACGACCATGATTCTGTCTGATCCGTCACGGGCCTCGAAGACCATGATGCGGTGGTCGCCAGCTTTTTGTTCTTGCCACCAGTCAGGCAGACGGCCGAGGGCCTCGATGGCCTGGTTGGCGGAGACAGCCACTCGACAACACGTCAGGCCGCTCTTCTGGGGTTTCGGGCAATCTTTGCCAACGATCTGAGGTCTCAAGCGAGAGTGAATGCCATCGGCGACTAGTGTCCCATGGTTAGCCGGCCGTGCTATCAACCCTGCATCATGGCGAAACTCTTACTGATAATTACGTCCGCCTTGGCCTTCGTTCCGTCATATAGTGTGATCTGTCCCGCCTCGGCATCAATGTCCTTAGCGCCGCTGTTGAATAGTATCCTAGCAGGCTCGCCGCCGATACCCAGATCCTTCGACGGCGCCGTAGCGAGGCGGAGCAGTTCGGCGCGGAAGTCGACTCGCATGTGGGAGAGCGCCGGGGCGCCGTATTTCTTCTGGAAGGGGAACTCGGTGTCGAAGATCAGTTTGCCGTGCTTGTCTAGCGTCCTAAACCCCTGGACGAGGACGGAGCCCGTCCGCTCGGGGTCAAAGCCCATCTGGCGCATGATCTTGATTGCGTTGGGAAAGTTGGCAATGCCCTGGCCTCCCGTGGCGGTGGACGGCTCGCCCCGTTCGTATACGGTAACCTGGTGCTTCTCCCGGAGGATGCGGGCAGCGGCCAGGCCGGCGAGTCCCGACCCGACTACGATGACACTAAGCTGTCGGTCTTCGTCCGCCATGTTGAACCACTTGCGAAAAATAGAAGGCAAATTTGGGAAGTCGAACATTTATTGGAAAGCACTCTTGTGGTATCAAACAAGGCTTCGATGGTAAGTGATGATATGATACTGTTCTTCTGGGTAGAGGATGCAGGTAGGATTGTCTTTGGGTACCCATGGCATGGGTGCCTTTTTATGCAGAAAGCCATCACTGCACTTTCCACAAGCAGTCCTGCAAATCAGCATACAATCACTGCTACCGCCACTGGCTACTGGTAGATCTGTGTGTCAGGGGCCAAGGGACGCATCATCGTCGTCGCTTTTCCAAGAGGCAACTCCGAGCAACCTCGAATCTCCGGACGCAACATCTCGGATCTCCGTCCATAAATTGGGTCACTGTTCCATTGTGGGACTTGCTATTTAGTTTTGTTGAGCTCGGCTGATCCCTTTTTCTGCCCATTTGCCAGAGTACAAAAAAGCGGTTACGTCAAGGGACGGCCCATAATTTAACCTAAAGGAGAGGCTTTGTAACCCCACACGCCATATGCCACATGTGCACATGTGTGTACCTCTACATTTACCTCCTCATCCCATCATATCAAAATACAATACTTTGATCTTATAATCATTCTCATAGAATTGAAATAATATAAATAAGAATAGAAAACCGAGTAAATTTTTAGGCTTGGTACTTTAGATTTGGTTGCTTGTTTGTCTTGTCAAGTCCCACTTATTCTTCAGGTAGCGAGCGGCAGATCTGCCGGCGTCTTGCAGCTTACCGGTACTGCTTCGAGCCCCCTGTCTGCCTGTAAGTGTTCGCTACAATACCTATTCGATATCCGCTTGGCATATTTGTGACGACGGAAAATAGTTTATTCTTTCATCTTGTTATGATGGCCTTTTTCACCTGATGTCTATATGTCTGGTACCTAACTAATATCACTCACAAAGACCCACCGTCTAAGATTGCCCAACATATTCCGACAACAGAGGCTGATGATGGTCGAGGTACATTTGGTGGCGTTTCTTCAGTTCGCTTATCCGCGATCCAGAGAGTCGGTAGCTTTATTCACAGTGACGTAGGCAGCTACGTAAAATAGCTACCGCCATTTCCCGTTGCATGGGCTACAAGTACCGATTGGTCCCCTATTGACTCATTTCGTACCTATATCAATCAGTACCTGTTGCGCCAATTCCCGGCTGCCAATAGGAAAATTCAATCTTGAAGTCGTACCAACATCACCTGGAAGAACAGATCACGTCGGTGATAAGACCCACTCCCCGGCGACCGAACCCGAGCGGAACGCCGCCGATCAACAGTGTTGCTGTTCTCATTCTTATTGAATCACGCTTGTCTTCTTTTTGTGCTACGGAACGTCAGGCTTCTACCAAGAAACCAATAATCTTAGGTGTCAGTTAGTCAACTTAAAAGATTCGAGCCTTTCAATAAGCTAAGTAGGTTCCGTACCTAGCAAATATATCGACCTCCTTCCACGACTCGCAGAAGTCCGCGAGCGCTCTATACTTCTTTCGTACATTCTATTTTCTTCTCACCATTTCGTCCTCCCAGCTCCCCGGCGAGCGCGTACCAGACCTCACTTAGACACCCGGGGCATGGACACGGGGGTTACCGAAGGTCCTCTACCATATTAGCTGCCTGCCCCTTGCATGATGCAAGCGCAAGGTCCATACCAAGCAATGACCCAGTTCTTTAATGACCGTTTTGGCAACCCTCAAGACCTCTTTTCTTAGTCGCGGGCTTTTTAGGATCTCTTATTGCATTGGTAACTGTCCAAACATCACGTTAGTTCCATGGCCGCCCCACTTTGTAATAGGAGACCTTTTACGACGCAGGCACATAACGTGATGCGGGCCATTATATACATGATCAATTTGGCAGGGCAGACGACAGTCACACGTTTATACCCATATACTCTACCGTAACGGAAGTCATGATTGATTATATTGTCATGGGTCAGGAAACTCGTTTTTCCCCGGCGCGCGTGCCGCCAACATTTTATTGGCACTCCGCTTACGTAGCATGATTATGTAAGGGCCCGTGACATATGTCTCCCCTGGTTGACTCAGCAGACTGAGACGATGAGTCTAATGCCGGGTCTCATAACACATCCACTAATTCAGTCTGTGGCACGATGTACGGCATGACTTTCTCCCTAATTTTCGTCCTTTGTTCAAAGGCATACGCTAAGCCGATGAGCTTTTCTTCACTGAATTTTGCCCCAAGGAAGCTAATTCCGAACCTGGACGCGCCGCATTAGCTCATCTCTAATTAGACCTGTGGAATAGCAGCGACGTACGGAATATTAGGTCCGGCGTCAAACAATCCCCATTCATTCTTGTTGATAGGCGTATCAGTTGCGTAGAAACCCAAGGGGACAGTTACAATCGGTGCCCCGATCGTGGCAGCGTAGTTGGACGAAAACGTCGCTGGCAGAACCACAGCATCTAGATGATCACGGTCAATTGCACCAAGCAAACCCCCGTCAGCTCCATAGTACACGACATCTTGGTAAACAGGCCGGAACCGAGGATCCGTATTGCTCCAATTACTCAGGGCAGCGTCCCAAACGCTAGTGTCCAACGTAGGGTAATCCTCAAGGGGAAACGAGCGAGTAAAGTCTCGCAAAGCCGCGAGCGAGCTGATGTTATGTGGGTTTTGTGTAAGAGCATCAAGATAACCTTGTAGGTTAATGACGAAGTCGGCGGCGAGAACCTGATTTGGTAGAGTTGAGTTGAAGAATTCAGCGGCTGCGGGAAAGGAAGTATCGACAACCACAGCGCCAGCAGCGCGGAAGACATCCAGTGCTTGCTCAAGGGCTTCAAGTACCGGTGCGCTCGTATTATCTGAACGCAAGGATATTACGTCCCTTGGGACACCTATTCGGGATCCAGAGAGCGCCGAGAGCTTACATGCTGCAACATAGTCGGGCAATTTCGAGTAGGGAATGGCAGATGTATAGTTGTCCAGAGGATCCCCACCGGCGATTGCTTGCAGAATATGTGCACCATCCATGACCGTTCTCGTCAAAGTCCCGACGGTGTCCTGATGCTCGCTGATGGGAATCACCAGATATCTCGACGTAAGGCCAACCGCTAAAGTCAAATTAGCCCTAATATAAGACTCGCGAGTAAATAGTTTCTAACATACTCGGCTTGATTCCCACTACGTTATTGATCGAAGCTGGAGCTGTGATTGACCCATCGGTCTCGATACCCAACGAGCCCAGGGCCAAGCCTAACCTGTGAAAGATAAGTATCTTCCCTGATACTAGCCCGCAGACTTACTCGAACTTACGCAGATGCTACGCCACTCCCACTTGAACTTCCCCATGGGTCTTGGTTTGGGTGATACGGTCCGTAGACCTGGCCGCCGACAGCTGACCAGCCATTGCTTGCATTGGTAGACCTGAAATTCGCCCATTCAGTAATGCTTGTTTTCCCAAGGATGACCACTCCTGCAGCTCGGAGTTTCTGTGCGACAGTAGAATCTCGAGGAACTTTGGCTCCCATAAGAGCCCATGAACCAGCTATAGAACAGATCAGTAAAGTCCTCTCTTTCGGTACACGTGGGCTTACCTGTTGTGTGCATTCTGTCGTCAGTGGCCATGTTGTTTTTCATGAAGATTGGAATTCCATGAAGCGGACTGTCCCCCTTAGCAGCTGATAAACATGGTTGCGCGGCGATACTTACCCACGGATATATCCTAATGAGCGCTCATGGTCTAGACTCTCAGCTATGGTAAGAGCATCGGGATTGAGCTCAGTAACCGCGTGAAATGTAGGATTAACCTCGAGTGTACGCGCGATGTACGCCTAGGCCTTATAATCAGTACAGCTATGATTTGAATGATCAAAGTAGTGTGGCGGATGATACAAGAGCCCGGCAGAACTTTTGTGCTATAAACGGTGTGCTTAACAGGGAATTCGTCAAGTATTGAATGAACTTTGTTTAGAAAGGAAGAGGCATACCTTGACCAGGTCAACGCTGGTGAAAGATTCGTCAGCAAGTCCAGCTGCCAGTGTCGCAATAGTGGCATCCAAGAGTCTTGGATAGCTTGCTACTCAGATCAGCATCAGTGCCTAATGAGGGGATCGACTCACTCGTTGGGTGGCTACTGCTCAGACCGCCGATAAACAGGAAAAAGAATACAACAGAAATAGCGGCAGTCATTCTGCGCGGATTTGTTTGTTTTGTCGCAGTTGATATGTTTTGATTAGACGGAACCGTTAGAAGCTCATATGATGCTGGAGAAGGTCGATTGGCAGTGGCCCGATGACGGCGGAAGCGAGGGACCTTGTCAAGTGCGGAATTAGCCAGCTCGCCGATCTGTAAATGACAAGATAAAGAGCGAAACATATATCAAAATGTAATTGAAAAGCTAAGAGTGAAAAGAATAATGGTGGTAGGCGGTAGGCTGAGCAAGGGAGGACCTGTACTACCCGAGCCGTTTCGATGCCAATACACCAAACCAACCATAAACCCCCGTATGTATCGGTGACGTTTTGGGTAAGGGGGCTAACTTTCATCTCATTATTTTATATATTCATTACCTACTCGTGACACAGCGTAGCTCCGATTTCACCGACAACCGCCGCCATGAGCTACCCGTAACAGGTCAAACGTCTCAGCAACCTCACCTCTCATTGCACCCTTCAGCCAGGCCGCATACGTGCGATCAATATATGACTTGCAATGAGATGCAGGCCACAATTGTGTGCAGTGTATTTCAGAGTAGCTATCAAGAGCAGCGTAGTACCTCGCAGTAGAAACAACGGCAACACGGCTACCCCTTACCACAGCAAAGTTCGTCTGCTTCATCTTCGTACAAGTCATGATCGACGAGTAGAATCACCTAATATGCATCCTCAGCTAGTACCTTTATGTTGCAGTCTAGTATGTCATTGAGATTAGGCTTGCCTTAGAAGATCCTGTCAATGGGCAGTCTCGCATGCCCGCAGTAAAGTCAGTCCACGTAACCTATCCTAGTCTAAGAGAAAGGTTTTTTTCTGTTATCGTCTCAATTACCTCGGTACTACAGATTGTCAGTTATATCTATGAACGACTCCGTCGTCTGTGAGCCGTCGTCATCTTCCACCCTTTGCCTTTTACTAAAATCAAGTCTAGATGCGCCACTTGTCATGAGCCCAACTCCAGCAACGATGAGACCAGGATTAAGCATCACTCCGCCTCCAACTGTAGCCCCTACCCCCGCCAATATGCTCAGTATTGGAATCGAGTTCTTCTTGGTCAGCATCTTCCGCCGCTCGTGTCTCATTCTCTTGTCCATGTGTTCTTTCTTTTCTTTTAGTTCTAGTTGCTCTTCTTCAAATTGTTCCTGAAGTTCCTGGTCAAGCTCGTCAAATCTTGTTTTATCGTCATCCGTCATGTCACTGGAAGACACCGAGATCGTCTCCGCTAATGAAAGTCTCTCGAGTTCGCTTTCCCGTTGAGCTTCTTCGAATGCTTCCAGATTCGCTCTTTCTTCCTCCATAAGTCTTCGGAAGTCGTCTTGGTGTTGCCTCCAGCTTTTCATCATGAGTTGATGTTCCTTCCGGACCTGGGCAAACACGTTACTGTATTCCTGAGTCTTGTCTTTCAAAAGGCTGTCTAGGTCCGTCTTGATGGTTTCCTGCAATGACTTGATGCTTTTCAGCTGTTCATTTGTTGCGTCCAAGGCCTCTCGCAGTTCAAGAGCTAGTTTATTATTTCCCACTTGGTTTGCCGCGCGAAACTGAGCCGACAGCTCTCGAAGGTCTGCTCGGTGGTTTGCAAGCGCTTGAGCGAATCCATCCTGAACTACCCTGCCGGCATCAGTATCATCAAGGGCGATCCCATCATCCACCAACTGTCTCTGTATCTTCAAAACAATGCTGCCACGTCTATCATGAAGGCCTATGAGATGGCTGATAGCGCTCATGGCCGACTCCTTATCACCAGCCCATCTTACTACGTGGCTTCCCCCACGGATCAATAAGCCCCAGAAGCTTGCGGTAGTTTTTAGTTGCTTCTCGCGGTTGAAGGCATCCTGGAGTGATACCGAGTCTTGACTAACAGAGTCCCACATAGAGGTTGCTAGGACGACTCTGGAAAATGCATCTGGGCCGCACAATTTTCGCAAGACCTCAAGGTTCTTTGCAGAAGAGCCAGAAACTCTGTTGTCGGCAATTCGGTGCATGTAAATCACACCAGCTACACTGAGCTTGTGACGATAGACTTGGGCTAAGATAAAGGCGATGTCTCTCAGAACTTCTGCATTGGACCGATATGTGTCGTCAAACCCAGGAGTATCCATCAAGAAAACGCGACGTCCGCCCGCATATTCGAGCATGAAAAAATCAACGCCCGATGTGTAAGAGGTGAGATTATGGCCAATTATGTCCACGTCTTCATCGAGCACTTTGGATATCAGCGAACTCTTGCCGGCACCTGTTATTCCCGTAACAAGAATGATAATGTCTGAGGATCTGTAAACATGGTTAGTTGTTAAAACTCGTTGCTATAGTCCTGGCTTTCTCAGATGCTTGCCTTATATCAGAAAACCCACGGCTTTCCATGGTGAAAGCGTGTTATCAAGCTGTTTCAATTTTATGTCCGCAACACTCAGTTTCGTACTTGGATAGCCACAGATAACCTATTAATTGACGTTTGTATTTCCTTTTTACGTTGTTGGTGATTGCTCGTCGAAGGTTATATTATATTAAATATCCTAATGTCTCTTACCAACGCGTTGATTTGATATCTACCAGATTCGAAATCTATAGGTAATTATACCCGGGTAACATCGTGTGATTGCACTGCCTCCCTGTGGGTGACCATAGAGGGCTTCTAATTTTACAGGCTCGGCTGCAATGTGTTTCCTGGAATTCCCAATAGTGCTGAATGGCTGACCACCTTATTGGGGTAGCATACCTAATTATAGAGATTAAGAAGCAGGTTGTGATAGAGGCGTATCATCGAGATACACATTGGACTTGGCGAGCTGAAAATTAAACGCTGAGTCCCCCC
>JAOXNQ010007423.1:0-12437 GCA_028571165.1 Hypoxylon perforatum
CTTTTCCAGCCGTCCGCTTGCTCTTCGGGTTGAGCTTCGGACTTGCCAGTGGCACCATTGGTCACTTGACTGTTAGGCGGAGGCGACATGGGCGAGTGTGGGTTCGGCCTATGGCTGCTGTCGTAGCTATGGGTGTGGTGAACGCCGCCGCCGCTGGTACCGTATCCGCTGCCGCTGCCGCTGTTGCTGTAACCGTATCCGCTGCTGCTCGAGTGCGGCGGGCCGCTTGCGCCGTAGCCCGTGGGGGTCAGGCGGCCCTGGTCGGCGCGTCGTGGCGGGATGGAGTCGTGGCGGGTGCTGGGGACGGGCGGAGGTGGTTTGCTCTCGTATCGAGAGGATGGGTGAGGCGCGCCGGGTTTCTAGAGTTCGCAGAAAGAGGTAAGGTTAGCTTGGTGAGATGGAGGGCTGGGAAAAGAGAGTGAGGGGTTCGCGCAGGGGTTAAAAAGAGGGTAGGGCACAGGAAAAGGATTCGAGAAGGGGAAGGGTGCGTGCGCGTACCTGTTCGGGCTCTGCGAATCTGTAGTTTCAAAAAAGCTTGTCAGCATTCTCCCTTACGCATACGCATGATAATGAATCAAGTTGTCGGCAATCAAACAGGAGTTGATGTTCGCTGTGTTCAAATCTTTCACATTCATTCCGGACGGAGAGAATGGCGATGGCGGGGTAAAAGGACGCGCTCACTTACCTTGGCAGCTCGTCAGGGTTATAGGGTCTGTTGTACGCCATGGTGCCGACTGGTTCTGCTTAGTCGCGAGAAGAACTTAACTCTTAGGTCTGAGAAGTAGAAAGAGAAGAGACGGTAAGGACTGCAGAGTTGGCCGACAGCTTATGCCTAGGTATTATATGAGACAAGGAGAAGCGCGCGGCCGCAACGCAGCTGTTTTTGTTTTTGGCGTATGCAGGAGGTAAGGAATTACACCTATTAGAAACTAATGCGTTTTGAGTTGGGCAAATCCCAGGTTGGTAGCCGAATAAGCGGACAAAGCAGATTGCTTAGATTCAGCCGCAAAATATCGGAGTCAATAGGAAGAGTCAAGGATTATGGGGTTCAGGTTCGGAAAAGGGAAGCGAGAAAAGGAGACCAACCTGCAGAAGGATTCGGTCGGGTTACCTGAGGTGTAAAGACTCAGCCTTAATACGCTTAAATACTTAAGGCTTGAAGTATTAGAAGAAAAAGAAAAAGATGACAATGTTTGCCTGCCGTCTCGGAAGCCGGAGAATTATCTTGTTAACAATCTGTTCTCTTTGATCTTGAGGATGTCCCGTCATCTGGATATCCGGCACCACTAACTACATACGTAGGCCATATGACGATACGCATATCATATGGCCCATGGGTACATAGTAACGTTGAGATGACTGATCCGCAGGCACCAGACAGACGATCAAAATCAAATGCCACATGGCGGGGCTGTGCGTCTGTCTATCAAACATTTACACGATCCTGCAAGGTGGGCAAACTTATCGGTTCTTTGCTCACCGTGTTGACTTAAATCGCTGACCGAAGAGGGGGCAGAGCTAGTAATAGGGCGAGGCGAAACTGAAGTCTTTCTCGAAGGCTGATAGAAAAATCTTGGAGGCTCCAGTTCAGCTGGCCGGGTGAGGCTCCGAGATGACGAGGCACCTTTTTTATCCCGGATCCCAGTTCCCGCGTGCGTCATCTTTTATTGCAGAACTTACAAAGCCCCGTCTCGTCTCATCTCGTCTTATCTCATCTCTCATCCCAATTACCATTAGCTAGGATTATTCTCGACCCCGGTGTCCCTTTTTTCGCACCGAAAATCTTTATCGGGTTGTCGGCCAGGTAGGTCATTGCTTATTGCTTATTGCGTAGTGTATGGCAGAGTAGACTCCAACCCCATAACTGCAGCCTGCGGCCTGTAGTGCAATGTCAAATGAGGCGCATGCTGCTATGACCCATCACGCTCCAACCTTGGATATGAGCTATCGCGGGGTATCCCGCACCCCGTACCACATTTGCTTTTTTCATGTCAGTCGACGTGATAGGAATGCAGATAGGTTACACAACCTTAGCCCCGGGCCATCTGAAATGGAATACTCGATCTATCGAGGCATTCTATTGGCCTCTCCGGGCGCCTGCATGAGGTAGTCAAACACGAAACCATCGAGAAGTTCAACCTGTAAACAACGGATTCTCCTCTTTCGCATGAGGAGTCGTTTCCAAAATGCATCTCTATTGAATGCTAATAAGTACACAGGCGAGCAATGGGGACCACATACAAATCTCCGTGTGAACCTATACCACTAAACCCTGAGCTGCGATGGACTACGATTCCAATGTTCAAATTCTACCATCCAGGCTATCCTGAGCGAAAAGAACTGCTAAACTTATAGGCTTTTCCTAGGACAAGTATTTCGTATGATATAGCATACTATGCATGCTGTATTGTAGTTGGAAATGTTTGGGTGTATAACGGAGAAAACAGCGGCAAGAATGGTGAGAATAGCAAGAAGCCTTACTTTGCCAACTCCCCTGATCATAGTAGCCTATCAATTAGGTACCTAGCTGAGACCATGCTAAAAAAATAGGTAGCCTACCTAATGTATAACCAGGTGGACAAATATTTAAATAATAGTAGTCAGTTCAATGAACATAAGAATAATGGAGGAAGATCAGTGCGGTGCACAGTATAATCACAGTATGGCTTACATGGAAATCCGTTAGACGGAGCCGCAGACCCGTAAAGTCGGTAGGGCCGGCGGGCTTTATGGACAACCGCCAAAATGCGAAAATCTTGGCATTGATTGTGCCATACCGACTCCAGTCATATTCGATTACAAATCCCCGGTTCCTCGGCTCTGATAGCATACCTACCTATCTACTCAATAAATAGAGATAATACAAGACGTTTAGTCGCTCAGATAACAATACAAAGCCAAGCAGCCCGCGGAAGACCAAGATAATAGGACACAAAAGGACGGAAGATAGAAGGTAGCACACATGGCAGCGAACGAGACGGCACCCGAAACGGACGAGTTCTGGATCTTTGGGTACGGGTACGTAAGCTTCACACATACTTTGCCATAATTCCCGTTGAACCTCGCTCATAGAATGACAGAAGCTTGATATGGAAACCCCCTCCGCATTACGGTGAGACTTAGGGCGGGGCATCATCAAATATGTGAATTGGGACTCACTAAAGAGGTATATCAGACCAACGAGTGCCCGGCTGGGTCACAGGTTATGTTAGGAGGTTCTGGCAGGTATAGATTCTTGTCTCATTCTTAGCTCGGATGCATTTACCGATACCTAAGTAGCTTACATTGTCCTAGGCAAGGTAAATCCAATCCCACTAGCAATGTTAAAGGGGGCGCAACCTTATCGATCTGTCCCGACCGGCTCTAACCCCCAAAACCTCAATGCAGCCAAGACCACCGCGGCACCCCCGAGGCGCCTGGCCGCGTCGTCACGCTCATCGAGCGTTCGTTCTGGGCCTCGCTAGTCGACGCGCACGACTCAGCGCCGGAGAAGGTATGGGGCACGGCGTACCGGATCCGCGCGGACCGGGTGGCCGAGGTAAAAGAGTACCTCGACATCCGGGAAATCAACGGGTATACAATTCACTACACGCCGTTCCATCCGGCCGACGGGTCGCCGTCCATTCGCACCCTCGTGTACATCGGGACGCCCGACAACGACCAGTTCACAGGACCTCAAGACCCGCAGGCCCTGGCCGAGCACATCTACGTCAGCGAGGGGCCCAGCGGGCTCAACCGCGACTACCTGCTGGGCCTGGAGAAGGCACTTGACGAGTTGAGTCCCGAGAGTGGCGATGCACATGTTACGGACCTGTCGGACCGCGTGCGCGAGATCGAGCGTAAGCGTCGCGAGGGAGATCTCGTAGTTGAGGGCTTCGAGCATCCGGTCTCGCACGAGTTTAAGAAAGTTAGCAGCGTGGACGAGCAGGAAGAGACGGAAAAGACGTGAAGCAAGCCTGAAAGAACGGGGAGCGTTTGATAGTTTGAAGTGAGGTCTGAGAGAGGAGATAAAATAGATCATAACTCTGTCGGTACAATTTACCCTAAACTAACCTCGTTTTGGCCCTTCTACCGAAAGCTACCCCTTCTCTTTTAGATAGAAGTATCCTTTTACATAGGCTATCTCATGAGGTTGTTTGAAATAATACCTAGGATGACTCATTCATGCTGATCATAGAAGTCATACCCAGATAAGGTAGTCATAAATATGGGATATAAAAACGAATGTATATACATGATATGAGATTTCTTTTGATCCCAATCAACTGGGAATCAGGTCCCAGATTGTAAATATTTGAAAGAGATAGTCATGAGGCGAGCTACCCGTTTAGAGGTGCTACGTATAAATTGTGTTGAAATCGTATGAGGGGGGCTAGGCCTCTTAAGGACTGATTGTGCCTATGAAGGGGCGGGCTGCCCAAGTTGCCCGGACAAAAGAGATTGGAGTCCCATAAAGTAGAGATCCTGCTGGCTTCTTGACTTTAAGCCACGTATATTCCCCAGACCAACGCCATTAGTACGGCGGCTGCCCCCCTTGAGGCTGCTGCTGCTGTGGATGTTGGCCTTGTTGACCTTGTTGCTGCTGCGGGTCCGGATATCCATAAGGTGCATAGCCTATAAAAGTAGTTTTAGTCGAGGCTCTACAATCTTGAGACAACCTAGGTATTCAAGTCATTCTTACCTTGAGGCGGAGGCGTCCCGTAAGCCTGCTGCGGCGGGTATCCTCCACGTCCGTACGCTGGTTGGTACATCATCGGGTTCGGCATTCCGTACGCAACCGGTTGGCCCGCGGCATAGGGCATCTGAGGTTGCTGTCCGTACCCACCTCTCGGTGCGTACGGGCTGCCTCGGCCACTGCCACCTCGAGGGCCAGTGTCAGATGCTTTGTCGACGCGAATCGCTCGCCCATCGAACCTGTTTAGAGCCCCTATTAGAGAAGTCCTTAGACAACCAAGGATATGATCGTACTCGACGTTGTTCATGCCAGTAATGGCCTTCTGTGCATCGGCCTCGTTCACATAACGGACGAACCCAAAGCCTCTGCTGCGGCCAGTGTCCCTATCTTTAACGACAACCTAGTTCACGTAATGTTAGTTATGGACACTCTGGTTCTAGCGAGACGAAACTATAGATAGTTTTTGTCACGTACAGCTTCTTCTACTGGGCCAAACTCCTCGAATTTCTGTCTGAGGGTGGCATCGTCGGTATGCCAGGCAAGACCACTAATAAAACGAAATGTAAGCTTGCTGGGGGAGCTGGAAAGATAAACTTGATTGCATCTTACCCAATGAACAGTTTGCTAGACATTGTTACGGAGAGACAAGTTTACTGATATATGGATCTGTATCAACAAGTCTTAACAAATGTCCCATATCGAAAAAGAAAGGCAAGAAGCGTTCCTAGGATTCTGTGATATCCATAGGCGAGTGAGAGTAAAGGAGTAGGGGATGAGGCCATTTCTCATATTGACGTATAACAAGGTCTGAGCAGACCACTTCTGTTTTCAGATGGTTGATATATATAAAGAAAACGCACGAACAGTCTTTTGAAAGTATGAATCGCAATTTAGAGAACATACACAGTATGTCGTCGTATTCTTTAGGTTGAATAGGTCCGTGGTGGCCAGCGTCACAAGATCTTTTTTCTTCAAACAGGTCGTAAAAGGGCACAGTAGACTTGTATCGGTAGCCGGTGTTGAGGGGGAACTAGAGAAAATGCGACTGGTCGAATAATAAAGATGACAGGGTTAATAATATATGATATCCAGTAGCGGTTGAGACAAGGATCGTCAGGGTTGATATATATACCGGAGCGGCTCTCGAATGGATCAGGAACTGCTGGCTAGAACGAGAAATGGAAGAGATCCATGTCTTCGATCCCGTCTGATTTATACATATTCTCCTCATGCCAGATAGACGAGATTCTTCGGCCACGGTCTAGGTGAATGTACACCCACCTCGGTCGTAGTGAGGATATAGAAAGAGGGAGCCAAGCAGGGTTGGCTTCAAAACAAGCATCAAACAGAGGAGGTGTAGATGACCTCGAACTGTTCTGGGGAGGCAGCATGAGACTCCACGCAGTACAAACCACATGTGCCAGAAGAATTGCTAAGTCGGCCCATCCCAAAGGGGAAAGCCAACAACTAGTGAACTAGGTGAATGGGGACATGGTCGCTTCGTGTGGTCCGAGCTGTCGACATAATGCGCCAGGAGGTGTAGCTACTTGCAGGGCGATCTGCGAAGAGTCTATTTTGACTAGGCTATACTCTCCACGACCGCCTTTTCTTTGCTAGGTGCGGCTGATCGCAGCTGTCGGGGTCTCACATTCTGTGTCTTGTGTCTTGAGGTAGCGATGGTTGAATACCCACGGTTTCGTGATCCCTGCGAGAAGCTAAAAATGGCCGCTATAGTCTGTTCGCAATCCACCCTCTAAGCTTTAGTGTCCGTCAAGCCCTACGCAGTTCGTTAAGACTTGCCGAGCCTTAAATAGCTGTAACGCGGTCAATAGCATGAGAATACGCGCGAGTTCTAGCGTAATAGTAGTAACGCAAGGATGTCCTCTTTTGGATTTTCGGCATCTATGATCGACCAATTGCTGCAAGATGTCAACTCAAAACAGAAAGGCTGACTTGCTTGGCTGGGTAGTGTGAGAACTCCATATTCGTCACGGGCTTACCCATAATGCTAGACCCTGTTGACCCTGCTCTCGTCTGTATAGCTGGCGTTTCTTAGCACAATACCAGAACAGCGGCCGTGACTCTACTGGGTATTGATGGAGGTATACTAGCGACGTCTATTGGAGTATCTGTGAAGGTGTGCAATGCGGCAGAGCTCCGAGAAATCCAGTGGTATTGGATACACCCCGGTACGATGCGAGACAGGCAAGGATGCTAACGTGCTACATTGAAGTCGTGGATGCAAGTGAAACGTCAAGATAGCGTAGGCCGGGGTGCATGCCTCGAACACAGAAAGCTGCATGATGATTTTCGTCTCATTGATTCCAATCGAAGTCTAACAATGGGACACGAGCAGACGCCGATGTTGAGTCAAGGATGGATTTTCGGACGACGTCAAGGTTGTATAGCTGAGATAATCAAAGTTGTTATATTTCCATCTGTTAAGATGAAGGGGAAGCCGATGCCCTGTATTTTACGCTACCTGCATGGTACTTAGGTACCTAGCCCTGGTCACTGTCGCATTCCGGGGTTGTCATGTGATAATGCGATAATTATGCAGAATTACGCTTGAGCTTACCTAATTTGTAGTGAAATATGCAATATGGTCGATTGGACATTGAATATTCAACTATAGGGAACACTGTATATTTCACAGACGTAAGCGTAGGTAGACTTAAAGGACAGTATAAAAATATATTTTGACCTGGACACATGAAATGGTTACCCATCGAGGGACCCGACAGCATAGGTCGGGTCGAGATTCGATACATGATGCGTTCCGCGAACCCAAAGGCTTGTTTGCATGTGGGATGTGACGTCGCATGCAGGCCGTGGAGGGTCGCAGTCGATCATCAAGTGCAATGAAGGCATCTGCCGAATCCATCGGGAAAATCATTTTTGTCCACGTACTAACTTATGAGGTATAAGGCTGTACCTTCGGGCGAGTTATCGCTGGCCGGGCCAAGATGCCGGATTCCCTAGACTCTAGACCTCGAGCGGACGAGATGCCTACTGGTGAAACATCTTGGGACCAAGTTGGTATGGTTGAATGACAAATAGATGACTGACATGTGGTATAATAACTCAAGACTCTTATGTGCGGTACCGAGGGTAAGGCGGACAAGATGAAGCCCTACTATTTCCTGGTTAGATGCGTGAAAATAAGAGTGGCACGGACCAATTAAATCTCTCCAAAACTCCATGTTCTCAATCCAGGGGTAATCAGGGGCTTTCTTGGCGTCGTTTCTCTGACGTCTTGAGACTGAAGTTCTTCGTACAATGCACACGACATGCCAAGCAATAATGCATGCGGCTCTTACACATGTCGCATGCGTTGGCGCGTTTCTATTCTTCCTCACACTACTTTCCATGCAGTAATTCGGACCTCAAGTATCTACCTGGACATATCTAACGAAAGCCAAGCGAGCCAAGCACCAGTCAATCCCGTCTGTCATCTAAATATAGAATCACGGGGCGTGCTGTTGGGTATCAAGACTTCCAGAAGCTTTCCAAGAAACGCCAATAAACAATATGAGATCTATTGGGTCCCAAGATAAAAATATCCATGGCCTTAAAAAGGAAGGGGTAGTAATAATGAGCTGTTAAGTTTTCGGCTGAGCATCCGGACGACTAGCCATCTTAGGTACGTACATTAGGTACATGTATTTATGTCAATTTATCAACTACAACTTTCATTATATGCTTCATTATATGTATTTGTAAAATCGCCTACCTATTTTAATATGTAATATCTGCATATATGCCCACATAATAAGGCAGTTTAAAGTTAAGGAATGGCTTAATGCCATAGCTACCTTAGGTACCTAACCAAAGATGAACAACAGCGTGTGATCGCTCCTTCTCTACGATGCGCAATATACATAGTATGTAATGATTATTAATGACTTCCAACGTCATTGCCGTTACATTGGAAGGCCTGAACTTAAACTAAGCCTTACCATCAGCTGGGATATTTTAACCGCGTGCTAACACCATCGCTAACTTAAACCCTGTTCTCCGTTCCATGTCGTCCTCGTCTAGAGTTGCTCCTTTACTGCCTGGGGCACGATCTACCAATCTATAGCTTGATCTTGTAATGTGCAGGCCTTCCTTTTAGATACAGTGCTCTTCGATTTGTCTCAGAAGTCTTCTTTCGTTTCAACGCCCACTTTGAGATGGGCCGCGAGGAGGCCTCGCGACCTCCGCGTCATTCTTCGCATCACCTTCGCCATAGTCGGTCGCAAGTCCAGAAGAATTTCCATGAGATGCCCGATGATAGGCCACGTCTGAAACATCGGCGCAAGCGTTACGAGAACGACCTAAGTCCAGCCGACCCAAAGAGACCGCCGCAAGTGCAAACCCGCTACGACGTCGTCGAGAACTGGCTAGAGCAGAATGCAAGGCAACGCCCCCACCCCGAGCCTAGTAGGTCGCAGGGATATCGGGGGGAAGTGGGAGACAACGGCCGTTCGCAGCCCCATGATGCGACGTACCCGTACAATAAACATTCTAGGCGTGCAGATCCGGGATGGAGACCTCGTCACGTCTTGCCTAGAGAGAGCATACACCAATTAGGTCTTCCCCAGGAACTGGGTCTAGGAGATGCAAGAAAGTCTACGCGAAGGTGGGCCGCTCCCAGCGATAGTTCGTTCATCAGTGGTTTTGAAAATTCTACGATGCCCCTTAAACATAACCCTGAATCCCTTCGACGGGAGTATGGAAACATTCCGCCAGTCAGTCCTTTGAGAGAGGAGGGTCTAGAGCATCTGGACGCTTCGTCAAGTACGTCTCACATAGACGAACCAATGAATTTCGAGAAGAGACCAAGGCGCAAGACCAGGGTAGACAAGTACGAAACGAAGAAGAAGAAACGGCATCGCGGCGAGGATAACGACGCAGACCATGGCGACCACCAAAAAAAGAAACACAAAAAGTCCGAGAAGAAGAAATCCTTGGCGTCAAGTAAGAATGTCGTGAATAATTTTACTTCCGGTGCTGTGCTGAACGACCGCATCACAGTAAGACCCCGTGTTGTGCCGAATAGTGCTTGTCTGACAGGCGTCTAGGTGCAACCACACCTGAAGCCTGGTCTGTTCGACAATGGGCGTACGTCGAAGAAGCAGCCCGGTAAGTACCTTGCTGGGAGGGTACTCAGGTTGCAGAAACCTGATAGCGAATAGTTCCCGATCTAGCATTCTCTGAGATGCAGTTCCTGAAGCAACAAAAAAGAAGCGATCAGCCAAAGGCGTTGTCCAAATCACGTCTGAGGGAGAAGCAACGAGAAGACCGAGAAATGGAGCGAGTTTCCACCTTCTTCCTACCGCCTAGGGTTGATACAGATAATCATAAGTCAAGGCATCGGGGTTTAGGTACTCATCACGACCGTCTCGACTTCCAACGGCTGAGTAGGCAATTTGGCTCCGAGCATTCACAGGAGCTCTCCAAATCACCAACCTTGAACCATCATATATGTCCTAGGTCTTATCAGATACCCCGCGACGAGGCCAGCGGCACTCCTAGCGTAGATTTCCATGGATATACTGGTGACAAGCAGGGATCAGATAAGAACACTACTTATTTCACATGGTCCACCAGTCGATATTCGCCTCGTGGCAACATGAGGGAAGATAGAACGAGTCCGAGCATTCCAGGTTCGGTGTGGACGTCGACTCCTGAACCAATCAGGAAAGAAATCATAGCGACTGGTGTCTTTCGCGATACTGGGATCCCTGCGTACGATGACCGCTGTACTGAGCAAGGCACGAGGAGAAGAATTGAAACGATTCCAGCAGATAGCCATCTTGATCTACATCATGAATCCGATCAAACCCCAAAAGTTAGGTATCGAGACCAAGCCGTGATGACTGATGATCCCTCGAACCGATCAGACCGACCGAGGAGGAACTCCTCCACACCTGAGCGGAGGCATGGAAATGGAGTTGAATCTGCGCCACTTAACAATCAGACAAGAGAAGACCATCAGATACCCAGGTCCCAGGCAGGCCCAAGCCCACAAGTATCTTTCGGTACTCAACAAGTTGATCGCCAGCAGATTGCCAGAGAGATTCGCCTCGCACCTATTGAGAAGGGCCAGCCAGAGCAAAGTACTCAAACTCCGAGCATGCAAAGCACCCAGACATCATTCACCCACCAAAGTCCCAAGTTGGTAGACACACAGGCGAATCTACCGCAAGAAAAGCAGACGCAAGAGACGAGCGACCGAGCCTCAGTTGATTCCAGAGATGCAATGCCACCTCCCCCTACCCCGATCAGAACAAATCACACCGTTCCGACGGCATATGTTAACTCCAAAGACGCCCGCCAGGGTAATCCCTCAACCAATTCAGCACCTGCTATGTTGCAGAGTTCACCTGCTGGCGATCACGACAGCGCTGTACAAGATACACACGAACCAACTCAACGCCGTGACACGATTGCCTCGTCATTGGAATCTTCTAGCAGTGCCCAACGAATTCTGCCACCGTTTGATACACTGACATGGTTACCCCAGAGGGTGCCATCAGCGAGGATCATAGAAAGCCGCAGTATTCCATCTAGGCCGAGCACAAATCCGCCTATATCAGTGAATCAACCAGAAGGGAATGTACGCAGGGGCTCATATGGACAAATCTCGGTATCAAAGTCACACGTGCCTGAGAGCATGGCTGAGTTCATCGCCAGAATAGAAGGTGAATCGCAGTTACAATCTCAAGCACAAGATTATGACCTAGAACCCGGGCTAAGTCAAGACGAGACATCGTTAAATACCCATTCCTTTGACACAAAGCTATTTCATGAGCAACCTGCAAACTATTACACGGAAGAGGAGACGCGCTCCAGGCCAATTGGCAACTTAAGTTTCCCATACCCGAATTCAGGGGAAGCGGTGATAGAGCAGCAAGCTAAGGATTCCTATGCGGAAGCACAATACCCACAGTACGGAGGTGGTAGTTCCAGGGTATTTGGCTCCGTCGCGCAGCCGGTGGAAGATTTTGAAGAACATTCTGAAATGATAGGCTTTTGGCGCCCTAATCAATTCTCATGGTTCTGATATATGTACTATAGGCGAATATCCCGATGTGGCGTCGTTAACGCGTGGTAAGCGGGTGTAATATACTCAAAATCCATCGTGTTCATACCTTGTTTATTCAGGCTCCTGATCTTTCCATTTATCTCGTAAGCAATTGACATCCAAACCACATCTCTGGGCTTTATCGACGATCGCCCTCGCCTTACCCGCGACGGGAGCATCGATCATCGCCCCATCCAGTGTCCAGGCTCCCCTGCCCGCCGTGGCGGCTTTCTCGTCCGCAATGGTACACCGCACGGCCCACTCGACCTCCTTCTCCGAGGGCGCGAAGAGCCGCTGCACCGTCTCGACCTGCGAGGGGTGGATGCACTGCTTGCCGTTGAACCCCATGGCCTTGCCGCCCCGACACTCCTCGTCCAACCGCGCCAACCCTTCATCCCCTTTATACGAAGTGCAGACCAAATCGATAACACTCGGTAGCTCAGCGGCCCGCGCCGCCGTCACGATCGCCGACCGCGCATACAAAAACTCGCTGAGACCCGGCGTCCGCGTCAGCGACAGGTCCAGCGCGAAGTCCTCGGCGGCGAAGATCAGCCCGCTGAGCAGCGGCGTCGCGCCGCAGATCTCCCGCAAGTCCATCACGGCGCGCGCCGACTCGATCAGCGCCACGATCTTGACGGGGTTGTAGTGCTCCGGGCTCGAGGGGTCGTGGCGCGCCGGCGCCAGGTGCCG
>JAOXNQ010007444.1:0-12229 GCA_028571165.1 Hypoxylon perforatum
TATAGAATACACTTTATATGACAGGGGCTTATACGCACTCTCGAGAAACTTGGCTACGCTCTCTTTGATAGCAGGAACACCGGCGCTGGCACTGTACGCGCCAACGCTGCCTGCGTGGTGCAAGAGCCATTTCGCACGCTCTAGCACATCCGTCTTGTAGCCTAGGGAGTTAAGGAGGACATCCTCATGCTCTAGCAGGTTCGGGTTCTCGAGCAGACTTAGCACTTGGCGGAAGAAGGTGATGGGTTTCTGGTCGAGCTGCTGGGGGTTGCCGATGTTTGCACTTATGACCTCGGCGAAAGGCAGGCTCTTGTCACCGTTGCGAAGGCGGGCGCGGTACTCCTCAGACTTGACAGCCAGCTCGCCACGTACGGCATACTTGGCCTCGACAATGTGGGGGTTAATATTTCCAAGATGAAGCCTCGCCATTGCGGTTTGGTAGTGAAAACGACGTCTTGTTGGAGTGTGTAACAGTGGGCTTGGAGATGGCGGGGTACTCGGGGTATTGAGGGACCCTGAAAATAACGGTAGCGGGGTACGTACTAGGCGTCTTGTTGGTACTATCGCGCCTATTGAGTGTAAGAATTAGTATTGTACTTACCTACCTAACCTTAGGTATACCATATATTCAGACCTCTCAAATACATAAAAAGCACACATAGAATAATAGAAATGAAAAAAAAGAAAGAAAATAAAAAAGACTTTAAGGGTAAAAATTACCAAAGCTCCACTGGAGTGTGGCTTATACTGATAGAAACCGAATCAAAAGAATAGTAAGTGGTGAGGGAATTTTCAAAAAGAGATAATAAGAGAGGACGATCAGAATAATATAAGTTGGTTCTTGTTTGGTGTATGTGTACCATCTGTGTACCATAAGAAATACACGGGTAGGAATAGATCAGAAACCACGCAGAATTGGTACACCGTCAGGTTTCATCGAGGCGATCAGCCAAGATCTTTTTTTTTACTGCGTGACGCGTGAGGATTAGGTGCTATTATGCTGCTGGCTCGCCCTAAAAGTGTGGAACCGTGACTCGGACTAGGTACCTAACGGACTACCTAGGTAGGTACCTAACCAAAGCTCTGGTTATAATTCCGCAGCACACAGAGACCGTACGGCAGGCGTGACAATCACACCAGCGCACAGCATACGCCATACACCATACACCATACAGCGTATACCATGCAGCGTACACCAAACAGCAGCAGCAGTATACGGCGGCGTACAGAGTAAAGAGGGAGGGTATGGAGCATGTCGGTGGTAAAAGACGGATAGGAAACATAGCCACTAGGAAGAGCGCCGAAAACCGGGCAACAACCATCAGCCATCAGGATTCATTCAACACCCGATTACTGTACATGGTACATAATGCATTAGGTAGCCCTCCCAACGTATCGGAGAAGACTGGAAAAAAAATTGTAGATGTATAATACCTGATGCGTATAACCTGCATCCCCCATCTTGATGAGAATGCGTCCCGCGGTAATGAGCTGCCCAAGAGGTGATACAGTTAAGCCCTCTGGCTCGACTGACGGTTGTCATCTGAGACAAATCAATGGTGCGAAGGCGTAAGGAGAAGAAGATCTCGGCGATAGAAGAGACTTGTTTAAATATTGGAATATGGGCGAAAGATACGCACGTATTTATCTACGTTATAATCTATAACACTTATTCAATGTTGGATGAAGATACGAATGAGGCCCGGGGAACTTCCTTCACCGCTCTCCATCCGTAATAGATCGGGGTTAAATGCCGGAGCCGGAGATATTCTAGGTTAATGATTACAACAAGAGGGGCCTCTTGGCATAATTAAGATGGCAAGATTTTAAGTTATTTCCTCATACAAGCACAATCGTTTTTTATATAGTACCAAAGTAGATCAGATAAAACAGAAACATCTATATTACCGAATAAGAAACGAAAATCAAAATGACGAGCATCACAACTAGGTATGTTACGGAATATCCTCCAAAGATTCCCAAGCCACGTATATTTCATGTCGTAGGTACTTAATTACAACGATTAAAAATCAGATTTTGATTGAATTTCTAATTTTTAAGAGCTATGCTATTTGCAGAGTGGAAAACCCTCTTATTTACAGAGTGTTCATAGAGTGATTTGTGACAGCTGGTAACAGGCATGCCGGGTATATCTGTAGTCCACCTGCACCTTGTATTATACGCGATGAACACGCTGCGATTAATTCATTAAGTATGTTTTAAATAATAGTTGGAGAAGAAGATAAAAAATATAAAAACGAAGAAGACGAAGACGCCGAAGAAGACGAAAATGTAAAGGTATACCTAAGGTATGGAACCTATGGGGGGTTATATTGCCACCTGTCACAAAATCACTCTATGAACACTCTGCAAATAAAGAATTTCTTCACTCTTTAAATAGCATAGCACATTTCTAATCATGGGGCTAGCCATGTGAAAAAGAAAAAGAAAACAAATATAATAGAAAGGGATAGCAAGCTGGGTTTGAATTCTTTACACTCTGCACTCATAGAAGTCGTGAGGAATACCTCCTAGGCAACATGAGTCTCAACCAGGGAACCTGCTAACTGAGAATCGCAGCTAGAGATAGCCAGAATCAGGCTCATGAATGCAACTGATTCTTAGCCAATCCGGATTTTTTATTGCTCGGAGTCCAACAGATTCCTAGCGCTACTCCTGGATATGGTGTAACGCATGAGAGAGAAGGTGTTGATTGTCTGAAAGCGACCACTGTATATATATATATATGTCAATTGGTAAATCACATATTTGGAAAAAGTATTGGGATATATTTTACAAGTACACTAAGGTTAAATAATTTGTGGTGCGGAAATTTACTTCCGAAGGTTATTAAGAAGGAAATAAACATATAACTATTTTACATACAATGGCATCACTACAATAGACTCAAACTACTGTCTTGCCGCGGAGGTAGCATAGTTAAACCCCAAGACTGAAGTAGCTAAACAGCGTCGTTTGAGATTTACTAATCTAGTACGCTGCCTAACGCGCATATTGTAGCAATGTTAACCCTAACAGACGAATCACTCCTAGCATTGGTGTAAGTCGGTGTACGTAACAATGCAAAATGACCAACAGCGGCGTGTGTGTCTCTGCTGACTAAAACCTCAGCTAGCATGCGCTTCAATTCAGACTTCAGGGCCGATCCTTCTTTGCATTTCTCGCAGTTATATCAAGCAGAAGTTTCCCATTTGGGAACGGATAGGATTAGGGGTATGGCCGATACGTAAGGCTAACTACCGCCCTTATTCGAGCCAGCACAACGGGAAAGTGTAATAGACGCTTTGATAGGGAAAGCCTTAACTTTATTTCTTTTGGCTTTTTGCTACAAAGCTCTTAGGTATCCCATTGCTCTACTCCCCTCCTACTTTTTTCCTGTTGCAATAGTTTTACAGGCATTCAGATTACCATGAAGCTATTAACTATTTTACACCAATATCGTCAAATCTCAAGACCCGATTTGAAATCATACTTTCAATTCCCAAAACTACAATTATGGCTCCCTTTTCAAATTAACTCTCGACTAGTTTTGATGCTGCGTATTGGACGGCAGCAGCACAGGCCAGGGATTACTCTCATAAAATGCACGAACAACAAATGCAACTGGCATTACTCGACTATAGAGAAACTGAGCTAGCAGAGGGAAGCGCCTGTGATACTAAAGCCTGGTGGATTACACCAGAAGCACATAAGCTTGTCGACCATAGCTGTGTTCGACGCCAATACAATAAATTAGAAGTTCGGCATTCACAGATCTTTCTGTACTTACGGTGGGAAAATACTCAGTAAGTCTAAAGTCCGAAAATAGCACATGTAAACCTTGAACTTCCAAGAGGTTGTCGCCAACCACAGAATATGGTTATCATAAGTTTAAACTAGCAACGTGATCGAAGCAATCCGGTAAGAAACATACTGATTTTCTCTGTTCCTAAATGGAAGCAAGTTATACGGATGGTAAGCCCCTGATGAGGTTCGTAGTTGAGTGCCTCCTTACAATCCAAGGTATATGAGCAGGAGATAGCCAATCAACAATCTGCATCTTCCCCTAGGGTGTTGGAAAAGGCACTATTGTAAGTGGTTGAGTGGTTATATGCACTATAGCGGGGAGAGAGTTGTTGGGTGGGCCGCCCATCACCAATCCTTCTGGTGACCAATCCTTCTAGTGCCGGCTAATGAGCGGGAACAGCTTGGCTGCTTTGATACCACCTACCACGTCGCTTTAGGTAAGTACATGCCATCCATGAGGGATTACTATGATCAAATACGCGCTCTAGATTCCCCCCCTTCACGTAGCCGAACCCACTTCCCCACCGAGGAAAATCACAGAGTAAGAGAGGAAGAAAAGACGAGAGGGATGATGTATTTCTTATGGGTCGTAGGGGAGGGTAGAATACCTCACTAGAGTAGTCCCATCGAGTTTGTGTCCGGTCCTCAACTGCGAGGGGATAGCTAGTTCATTACCGTGTCATGATGAAATCTGCATATCTGCTTGGACGACTCACGGGGCCGCTCTCCCGGCCTGTTCAGCGCAACTGTCTCCGATCATTCACTACCGTTTCCTCCCGTACGTCCGCCGCCGCCGCAGTCCAACCGCAGCACCCTCATCAGTCGTCCTTCCCTATCCCTGGTCCTATCCCCTTCGAACATGATGCCCCTATTCCAACTGCCAGGGCTATACTCCGCGATGCTGTCTCGGCATCTCAGCCTAGAAATAACTGGACGAGGGATGAGATAGCGGCGATCCATGGCCATCCTTTGATGGACTTGGTACACCAAGCTGTAAGATCACCCGTAGGCGGGAGACGTAGACTGTCACCGTATTGAGTAGGGCTGGATTCGACTGATAACACTAGCCAATGTAGAGTATAGTCCATCGGCGCTTCCATAACCCAGCCGAGGTCCAGCTCTGCACTCTCATGAACATCAAGGTAGGCGTCCTGCATCCTTATCATCCTGCGTTGCCCTATCTGGTCGGCGAGGATGGAGAAGGAGTACCGCGACTCACGAAGCTAAGATTGACTGACGAATGCACATCAAGACCGGCGGGTGCACCGAAGATTGTTCGTACTGCGCACAGGCGACCCGGTACCAGAAGGGCACCGGCCTGCAGGCCAAGAAGGTAGAGACGGTCGAATCGGTCCTGGCGGCCGCGCGAGAAGCAAGGGCCAATGGTAGCACGCGCTTCTGCATGGGCGCCGCCTGGAGAGATATGCGCGGGAGGAAGAATAGCCTGCGGAACATTGCAGACATGATCAAAGGTGTGCGCGCCTTGGGCATGGAGGCGTGTGTGACGCTGGGCATGATCGACGGCGAGCAGGCTAAAGAACTCAAGGCCGCCGGATTAACGGCCTACAACCACAACGTCGACACGAGCCGCGAATTCTACCCGTCTGTCATATCTACTCGCACCTACGACGAACGTCTCCAGACCCTTGGCCACGTGCGCGACGCAGGAATTAACGTCTGCTCGGGCGGTATCCTTGGTCTCGGCGAGACGACGACAGACCGCGTCGGTTTGCTGCATACCGTATCGACTCTCCCTACGCACCCGGAGAGCTTTCCCGTAAACGCACTCGTTCCCATCAAGGGCACGCCGCTCGGGGACCGCCCGCCACTAGACTTCACAAACAGTAAGTACATGTCTATCATCCCCACCCCTGCATAGCCCGCGCGCTGCGTTCGGTCTGGAACGTACCCATGAGTAGGCCGAACGATTCGAATATGCACATACCATATTGGCCGTATTGGTTCACGAGCTATGGCTGATCCTATGTGCTTTAGTGCTTCGGACGATTGCCACCGCCCGCATAATTATGCCTGCCACCATTGTCCGCATCGCCGCCGGAAGGAAAACCATGTCGGAAGAGAAGCAAGCCCTGTGTTTTATGGCTGGCGCCAACGCCATCTTTACCGGCGAGAAGATGCTCACGACCGAGTGTAACGGTTGGGACGAGGACAAGGTCATGTTCGACCGCTGGGGGTTAGAGCCCATGAAGAGCTTCGATAAGTCTCCGCCGCCGGCAAACTAAGAGCTTTGTGGTTGGTTGTAAATTGAACGCGGTAGGGGGTGATGTGGCATTCAATAAATAGTCGTCCTATTCTAGGTAGATGTCATAGACAGCATTATAGCCGTGGTTTATCCCATCCGAATACTTCCCGAGCCTCTACGACCTTGTCATCTTCCGCGCGTCTACGCGCCACGGCAACCCGATCTTGTATCCAAATACCAATCGCCCTGCACAGCCCATCGATTTCTCCAGTCGTGTTAGTAGAATGCAAACAGATCCTGACTCTCTCGCTACCGGCAGGCACTGTTGGAGCCACGATAGGTCGCACCATAAAACCGAATCGTTGGCAATGTTCCGCAAGATCACGAGGGTAGGCAGTGAAGACCGGTATGACGGGTGATTTCGAGGGGACCTCCTGGATATGAAGTGTGCGCCGGTCTACCTGCAGCTGATCGCAGAGTACGGAAAGTTGGCGATGCGTGTGGCGAATAAGACTCTCCAGGCGTCGGCGCAGCGGTCTGATTCCGCCACCCATGAGATAGCTGTAGACGACATCTATACTAGCCAAGGAGGTAAATGCCATTGAAGTTGTATAGATGAGACTCCTGGCGTAGTTGATCAGGTATGCTCGTGTTGTAGAGGAACAGAGAACGACGCCTACCAAGATTGTATCAATACACACATTCGATCCGTCGTCAAGATTCCAATGAGCCGATAACAGAGTGATGAAGATGTTATAGGGTAACGAGATACGTACCTCCCGCGCAACCCATCGCTTTACCAAAACCGACGACTCTCGCCCACACCTTGCCCTCTAAGCCTAGCTGGCTTACCAAGCCACGACCGTCGTCGCCAAATATACCCACCGAATGAGCTTCATCCACCACAATGTGGCCATTCCCCAACGGCAGGTGTCGGTCAACGCTCCTAACGACCTCATCCAAGGATACAACATCCCCATCCATGCTGTATAGGCCTTCCACGCAGATAAAGACGTTTGATTCGCCGCTTCTGACATGCTCACTCTCCGATATCTGCCTTAAAGTATCATCGAGTCCTTGCATCTCACTTTGCCGACCTAATCGGCTCCCCCCGACATCAGTGCATCGTCGGCGACTAGTTTTTGAGATGGAATCATGTGCAAATGGTATTTTCTTGGTAGCTCGACTCATTCGCATCCCATCGTGAACACTCGCATGGATTAGCTCATCGTAGAGGATCACATCTCCGATCTGAGGAACGCAGCCAAGGAGCCCGCAGTTGGCATCGTACGCAGAAGTGAAGAGAAGGGCAGTTTCTGCGCCGTGAAAAGCAGCAATTTTTGACTCGAGCGATTCGGCAAATGGTGAATTACCGTCAAGAAGACGAGAACCCCCCGACCCGAGGATCGACCTGCGGGAACCGCACGGCCTGTTCCCATTCTCGAAGGCCGATACTTCGGCGGCTAAACATGCCAACAGGGATTTTTGTACTACCGGATTTGTTGAAAGCGATAGGTAGCCATTCGATGAAAAGTCAGCAGACTCGGGTCGCGTGGTGCTCAGCCTTCTGAGTCTGCCATGAGACTTTCGGCGCGCGAGAAGCGCATCCAGCTTGCGGTCTAGTTTGCAAGATTCCGGCATTGCTGTCTAAGAGATCGACCTGGAGGGGACCAAGGCTGCGGTAGTGAATTATGCCGATCCTTTAAATACTTTAGCACGAAAGCCCAGACTCCAGGAAGCTCTAGGAAGAGGGTGAGAGCTGCGGACCGATGTTACGGCTGCAGGTCAGTGGGGTCGGGGTAGAAGTCTTGCTACTTACCTGCTTTTCCGGGTCAATTAGGGCTGCCAGCACCTAATTTCGCGCACCTGATACACACTCTCGTGAACACCAGAAAGACCTTGGTATTGTGTCAATGGCGCCAGTTCCTTCGCTGCTTTGGCGCTCGTTCCGAGTCTTGCAAGTCTACGGCGCCAACACCGACGTCGGCAAAACAGTCTTCACGACAATCCTCTGTAGAGCAGCGAAGCTCAGGTGGAGGAAAGAACATGTAGCATTCCTAAAACCCGTCTCAACCGGCCCGGGGGACGAGGCTGATGATCTGTGTGAGTGGGCAAATGATTAGCATATACGTATTGGATAGCAAGTACACTAACATGCAAGAGCGAAAAGAAGGGAGCCCGAGAACAACTAAACTGCACACGTTGATAGAAATCCAGTCACGTAGAAAGGCATGCCCCCGGGGTCGCTCGTCGGACTTTGCTACAATACGACCTCGCCATGAGCCCACATGCCGCAGCAAAGGGTAAGGTACGGCCCAATTCCATTGTCTGACGCCAATGCCCATCGTGTTTTTAACGTCGGGTTGTAAAGCTAGTACCCTCCAACACAGAGCTTCTCTCCAGCGTGTATCAGTTCGCCTCTCGAAGGGCAACCCACGGCCCTGGGTGGCTTTTTGTTGAAACGGCCGGCGGCGTCCATTCCCCCGGACCCTCGGGCACTACGCAAGCGGATATGTATGCGGCATTGCGATGTCCCGTTGTGCTTATCGCCGACGCTAAGCTCGGCGGCATCTCTCTGACGATATCCGCTTTTGAATCTCTTAAGCTTCGCGGATATGACGTTGAGGCTATTCTTGTGTTTCGGGATGGTAAATACGACAATGAACAATATCTGAGAGATTACTTCACGAGTCACCATAGTATAACCGTCGCATCTTTACCAGCGCCTCCGCCGAGAGTTGACAGCGACACAGACACCGAGGTCATGTCACAATATTACGAGGAAGAGAGCAACAGCACAGCCATCCACAAGATCCTCGATCACCTAGATCGCCGGCACCAAGCACGTATCGATAGGCTTGACTCCATGCGCGGCGATGCTTACAGGCAGATATGGTATCCTTTCACTCAGCACAAGCTCAGCTCGCCCGAGAACATTGCTGTGATCGACAGCGCTCGGGGGGATTTCTTTCAGACGCTAGTACCGGAGACCAAGGAAGCCAGGGATATAAACCAGCCAGCTCTGCAGCCTTCTTTCGACGGTTCTGCCTCATGGTGGACACAGGGTCTTGGTCACGGTAACCCATCACTCACTATATCAGCAGCATATGCGGCGGGCCGCTACGGCCATGTCATGTTCGCAGGGGCTATTCACGAGCCGGCCTTGGCCTTGGCAGAGAAGCTCTTACACGGCATGAAGAGTACTCGCCTCACTCGCGTGTTTTATTCGGACAACGGCAGTACAGGCGTAGAAGTGGCCGTGAAAATGGCATTGCGGGCTGCCAGACTCCGTTACGGCTGGGCCGCAGGTACAGACATCGGAATCATTGGCCTAAGAGGTGGATATCATGGTGACACTATCGGTGCCATGGATTGCGCCGAGCCAAGCACCTACAATGAAAACATCGAGTGGTACAACGGAAGGGGTATCTGGTACGAATATCCCAGTGTCAAATGCGTTCGCGGTCGATGGATAGTCGAGATACCCGACGCATTAAAAGTCGAGCTTGGAGATGATCAAATATTCGAAAGCCTGTCTGACGTATTCGACCTCGGTGCTCGGAGATCAAAGCAGAGACATAGGACATACGAGGAATACATCGAACTAACACTATCGCGATACTTAGACAGTGGGAGGAAATTCGGGGCCCTACTTATGGAGCCGGTAGTGGTTGGAGCTGGGGGCATGGAGTTGGTGTAAGCGAACCCAAAACACCGTACCCGGAAACCTGCGGATATTGATTTGAATCCAGTGATCCCCTTTTCCAATGCGCCCTTGTCGACGTAGTTCGTCGGTCAGCGAAGCTCTTCGACGCAAGGTATCAACCAAGCACCTCTGAACCAAGTAGCTCTGATCCCACATGTTGGTCGGGGCTTCCTGTCATATTTGATGAGGTCTTCACAGGGCTGTATCGCCTGGGGAGATTTACCGCGTCCTCCTTTCTCGAAACAGAAGCCGACGTCTCTGTGCATGCCAAGCTCTTGACAGGCGGCCTAGTGCCGCTCAGCACCACATTAGCATCGGAGAGCATCTTCAAAGCATTTGAAAGCGAAGACAAGGCCGACGCCCTGCTCCACGGACATAGCTACACGGCCCACCCCGTTGGCTGCCAGGTTGCTTTAGAGTCGATGCGACAAATGCAAGCAATGGAGAAGCGAGGAGAATGGGACTGGGCGAAAGATAGCGATTGGTCGGGGTCCTTAGGCGGCAAGACAAAAGCCAACCTGTGGTCCATCTGGCCGTGGGAATTGTTGGATTGGGTCTCAAATCAAGTACATTGTGTAGCGGGAACCTGGGCCCTTGGCAGTATTCTTGTAATCCATATGCGAGCTGCGGATGGTACAGGTTATAAGAGCAACGCGGCATTGAAGCTGCAAAGCTTTCTCCGCGATGGATATGGAGACGGGGAGGTAAGGTGGAATGTCCACAGTCGAGTTTTAGGCAATGTGTTGTATATCATGGGAAGTCAGAAGACAACGAAGGATGACGTCGTCGAGATATCAAATCTCATACGACACGCGTTAGTAGCACATTGAAGATAAATATCAGTTACAAATAACAAATTATGAAAGCTAGAAAGTTGAGAAAGCTGAGATGAAAGGAGGATAACGATACCGAACAATATCGCCCTAAATTTGTGATTACTTAATCATGCACGGGCCCAAAGCAATTACCTAGCATTGCCTAGCATTTCTAGGGAAGCTCAACCTGCCCGAAATTCCTCCTACTTCAATCTTTTGCGACGAATCCCAACTACAAGTGCTGCCTTTCTAACTCTTGCCCCGGTGCGCCCAGGCAGATTATACGATCCTTATGGTTTTATTCTACTAGTATTCGACACTAGGCATTTGCCCGTATCTATTCATTCTCTCGATTCTTCCCCGATACTGAACCTTCAAATCACCACCAACATGGGGATTTGCGCATCCTGCCTCGGTAGGCGACGCCGCGATTCATACGATGAAGTGCGCCTTCTAACATCATAGAATCATGCTACCGATATTGATTTATTTGCAGGATGACGTATCGCGGCTTCTTTTTGACGATCCGACCAATATCCAATATGGTAGTTTTGGTGACCACAGTCTAAATTCCCAAGCCGACCCTCTCGAGTCGCAGCGAGAAGTCGAAGCACTACAAAGAGTAGTGGCGCGAACCTCTAAGTATGCGCCATTACGCCTTGCCGCCCACTGTACTATCACGCTGATCGCTCCCAGTAATCTTGTTGACGTATTCGAAATCGCCCCGCAAGAGTCGCAAAGGGCTCAACCAGCCATATTTTCCGGCCAAGACGCTCGCTTGGCACGATATCAGAACATACTATCCAAGCTCTCGCCAGATGGTGATATTGCTTCTACAGATGTTGGTCCTGGTGCCGTGGAGTGGCTATTAAGTGAAGAAGATAGCCTTGAGCTGCAAGGCAAAGCCCCAAGTATCAAGGACGAGACAGGCGGCCCTCTTGTGGGGACATTTGCGGATGCAGCTGCGCCAGGAGCATAAACGGGGATATAGTAGTGTGGGGTCAAGATTTGCGCGTGAATGACAGGCTGCGGGAGTCCAAAGGTCAACTACTTACGCTCGACCAAATGACGACAGGGTCAGAAAATCAAGTCCGTTCCATGGAAGGGTCGTACAGTGCAATTGCAGCCTTAGCCGGGGGCTTAAGAGGCCGGTTTCATTCTATTCCAATCATGGAGTGCACATCGGATATGGAGATGCTTATACTAAATTAAGTTAATCGAAGCCCATACTACCATGTTTCTGTCCGCTTACCTGCGCGTCACTAACCCTGATGCTACCAATCAGGCGATGGTCTTTAGGGTCCTAGGAGGAGTAGAAGTCCACTCAATGGTAGACACGTACCTTAGGTAATCAACATAAACATGGCTCTTCCCTTTTTCCCCATTTTGCCCTTTTGGCCCTTTTGGAGAGTGGGCTAATTACAAGAAACCCGCCTGTTCGGTACGCATTCATGCAGATATTTCTTGTGGTTCAGCTGATTTGTATCCGGCTTCGGTGGTGTGGGAGGGATTGAGATGAGCTCCGAAGAGGCTCACGATACATGTTCGTGGAAGTTGGAGCGGGAGTCTGTGCGTCGGGATCCAATCCAGGATCCAATCGAGCCAGCAGGCGGGGAGTAAGTCGGGAAGGGCCGCAGCCGTAACCGCAGCCACCCCCCTAAAAGTCTGTCCCCTATCCCCGGTCCCCGGTTCCAGATC
>JAOXNQ010007465.1:0-12162 GCA_028571165.1 Hypoxylon perforatum
TACAGAGTTTAGTCCGGAAGAAGGTAATAATACTGTAGACTTTTAATCGCCCCGTATTATACTGTATTACTCCTTTCTAAGCCCTTATATATAATCATTAGAAACGTGATTTTAAAGCGGGGGCCCCATTTCCTTGAATAAGCTTAAGTAGACGTACTGTATAAGCGCCAAGACTTAAGGAATGTCTATCCACTAATTAATTTTAAAGCTAGCAAAGAGGAAGCCGATTTCGTTACCAACTTGTATATGTAATGGAAATAACATCAGCTCCGTCTCCACGCCTTCTTGTTACATCCAGCAAGCACAGTATTACCTGATCACCTGCCTATCTCCTAGGTAGGTACCTAGTATTCTTCATATCGGAGCCGGATCTCTCCTTATAAGGCACATGGGGATGGACAAGGGGTTGTTTGCGAGCCAAGAGCAAGTCCAATATCCCGGCCCTTTCTCTCATGGTTGAAGCGTCTGGTATATAGTTAGCGGCCGGTCTTTCGACCGTACAGCAGAGAAGAATAATAAAAGAACGCTATGCCCTCAATTCGACACCCCATCTACCCTTTAGACCAACCTAGCTCTCTTCAACTACGTGACTTATCTGACTAAGCCGACTACTACTCTACTATTGGTTTTCCTTATCTAGACTTGGATGGGCCAGAAAGCTGATCTACAGACATCGCTGCCATCCGATCCATGTATCGATACCTAGGTGCCACCGCGTTTCCTCACCCAAGGTATGTACATAGCCTTCCCTCCCATCTACTATGAAGCCTCGTGCAAATAAAAGTCTGATTCTGATATCGCTATTCTATTCAATAATTTGAAATAGGCGAAATCCTTAATAGGTTCATCCATATTACAGATGATTTGATTGACCCAGAACTGCGGCAAGCTGCTCCGCCTGGGGTAACAGCCATTGTTAGCACGATCACCCCACTATCTGAACCTAATAGACTATCGGTGTGCCCCAAAGAACCGATAGAAGGTGTCACGGCACATTTGATCACTCCGCCTAGTCCACCCGCAAGTACAACCCACGACGAGCCAGAACGTGCCCATGATAGTATCGATCTAAGCTACGCCATTGACTGCATCCTTGAGAGATGGGGCCGAAATCTGTTCCTCCTTAAGTGGTTGGATGATGGGAGTTGCTGGTGGGTGCCTCGAGAGAATATCTTGGACGACGAGCTTCTTCAAAGGTTCGAGGCGGCATTTGCAGGATTTTACTTGGGTGTGAAGGTTCCAAGGATCCGTAGATGGAAAGGAAAGATAGAGTTGTTACGTTCTAGCCTGCGGAGCAGCACATATAATACAAAATTGGGGAACCGTAACCAATTGGTCACTGGGAAGATTTTGCAGTGGGGAGATGCTAACAAGGTCTCCTTCGCACCTGAAAAGTGCGAAATGGTACATATTACCAGGAAGAAAGACCGAGGCAATCCCTCGATAAAAGTAAATGAACACTTCAGTATCCAACCGGTCCCAGAGCCGGAAAGGAACAAGCAACAACCCGCGGTTAAATGGCTGGGGGTATGGTTCGACCGAAAACTTACCTTCAAAAGGCACGTGGCAGAGCGGGCGGGCAAAGCCATGGCGCTTTCTCAGCACCTCCGCAGTCTAGCCAGTTGCCAATACGGCCCCCCAGCTTCTAGTCTACGTAAAGTGGTTATAACGTGTGTGATCCCACAGCGCTCTACGGTATGGAAGCGTGGTATTGCGGACGCTATAAGCCACATCCGAAGGCATCGAGCCTGCGGGAAAAGGAAGTGGACATTAGGAAAGCCTGGCACATAGATACCGTACAACGAGCATTGATCTTGGCGACCAAAGCGACGCTGCCGGTATAGAAAACGACACCGACCTTTACGATATTTCGAGACGCGGGGTTTCCCACGGCGGAAATCGCACTGGAGGAGGCGCTTTGGCGCTTCTCTTATAGGCTTCGAACCGTGGATGCAGGCCATCCGTTGGCCTCAAGGACGGAGCCCACCAAGATCACCAGGGGCCCCGGAGCAGGAGGCACGCGGACGCCTAGGACGAAGGTGCACTTAGCCGCTAGACGGTTACCGCCGGTCCACCACCCGGCACTAATCCCTCCCATTTACCCTCCAGGCTCTAGACAAGACCCCACAAAGGGGCTTCCGAAAGAACAAGCCGCGGAGGCTTTTGAGGATTAGTACCGGAAGTTACTTCCTGGGGACGTAATGGTTTTTACGGACGGCTCCCAGGAAGGGGAAAAGATAGGCTATGGCTTCGCGGTATTTCAGAACCAGAAGCTTTTAACATCCGGATGTGGCCGACTTAACCCTATATCCATTAACTTCGATGCTGAGGCGGTAGGTGCCTGGAAAGGATTACAGAGCGTCATGATAATGCCTACCCTCAGCAAGCAGCGGATCTGGGTGTGCTTGGACAACACCGGCGTAATCTGGGGATTACGAGCTAACGCCGCGTCGTCCTCCTAATGGGCGTACTTACAGTTCCACGCTGCAGCAAGGACTCACGACGTAAGGGTGAAATAGTGTCCAGGGCACTGCAATATAAGAGGAAACGAGCTCGCGGACAAGCTGGCCAAAACAGGAGCACAGTTGCTCGAGGTGGACAAAGACTGTACGCCCACAGCATACGGGCTGAAATCGCTCGCTGGAAAGATCACGCAGGACGTACGGAAACAATGGTGGTCAACAATCGAGCAGGACCTCTCGTCAAGATATAGAAGCTAGGGATTGGAATACCACATCCGCTACCCTAAGGAATTGGACGTATTGACCAGACCGGCACTACACCGGTACCTTGCCGTTCGGATAGGCCATGGGGATTTCGCATGGCATCATCGCCGATTCCGACACTCAGATGCACCAACGATAGCACTGTCAGATTCTCAATCTGTAGGCGACTGTATCGAGGCGGCTAGCAAGGAGGTAATAGAGTCGGAGCCTAAAAGGACAGGGTTGCGAATCAAGAGGAGGGAGAGACCCCATTTGATGATGCTAAGGGGGCGGCTATCTTAGGGCTGATATATATTAAGCTGCTTTGTTTCTTAGCAACCCTTTAGTCGTGTAGTAATAATACCTGACTATTCGGAGATTATCTTGGCTTAATTGGAGATTCATACCCTTTACATGGAGATTACTTGCCCGTACATGGAGATTGATTTTGTATAATATAGCTTAAGTACCTAGCACTACTACGCTCGACCTTGTCTCTCGGTATTCAATCAATTAGTAGCTTACACAAGCTTTTTGAGTTACCATTGCTAGCTCCTAGACTTATTATTAGGTTGTAGCTGGAATGGTCTATTATAAGACAACATTCTTAGGAAATCAGGTGAGCAGGTGTCGCCGAGTGTTTTAGGGGGTAATTTCCTCGGAAAGACTGGCGAGGTAATCTCCATCGAGTACAGCTCATCTGTAATGCTGGCGCTAAAATCCGAGCTGCCTTAACGAGCGCTGCTCTCGGCCTGCCTCGAAAGCCAGACTTTTACAGGTGTACTTACCTTGAACCAGGGAGGGCAATGGGAGGAAGATGAGATCGGCGTCATTGCAAGATGACCAAAGCATGGGAAACACATCGACAGTCTTGATTGATTGATTTGGTGAAGCATTCATGTTGGGACGCAGGTGACGCAGGTGAAAAGCGGCTGCTTCTTCGGATCAATGATAATCCATCCGGCGGGGTCCTTCTAATGCTCGGTTTCTTCTATATCCGTAGCCATAAAATAACCTTAGGTACCCCGCAATCCATCCCAACATCCCAACGTCCAACCACGTACACTATAGTATACCATACCATGGCGACACTTCTTAGTCTTCCTACCGAGTTGATTATCATGATCGCTTGCCAACTTCCCTCCAACGACCTTTTCCACCTCCGACGGATATGCAAAGACATTTACAACAGGACCTTGGCTATCTTTATCGAACAGCATTTCGCAACTCGATATGTAATGCTCGAGCGTCGAAGTCTGGAGAATCTGATCAGTATTTCACGTCACTCCGTATTAGGTCCTGCGGTTCAGACACTCCAAGTCTGCATCGACCATCTCGTGAAGCCTAGCATGCTGCCGGACTCGGATAGCGCGCATCAGGACGATATAGATCGGTTCGAAGACCTTCTCCGGCGAAGCAGAGGCGATCCTCAAGACAGGGACACCAACCACAACAACCCCCGACACGTGGATAAGCAGGCATACAATCGTCTCTTCCAAGATCAAAAGCACCTTGGCGAATCGGGTTTGGATGCCAAGTATCTGACACTAGCAATGACGGGTTTCATCAACTGCAAGACGATTATCCTCGACGATAGACCCCGACCATGGGGAGCCGCTTACATTGCAAGACAAACTGGTTATTTTCCAAATCGTTCTGTGGCTACTTGGATGTTTGAGAGTGTCGATTTTGTGAAGCGGGCACTTTACGTTTTGTTGCTGAGTGCAGTGGATAGTAGTCTACCGCTTGACGAGCTCGATATTTGTTTTGGCTTTTTGAGAGATGACTGCGACAGAATCAGTCCAGATATGCTTGCTTTGCCGGCATCTGACGCATTGCGAATCCGATCCCGGCTTACTAGCCTTACCTGTCTAAGAATAACAGTCAGCACCGACTATGGTATTACGAACGACGTGGGCAGCTGGGAAACCGATTTTGTCCACTTCGTTTTACTTTTCCCGGTACTATCCCATCTCGAAATCACATTTGCGTTCCGCGATGAGCACGAGCGATTTCCACAGCTCTGCGAAATTTTATACGTACCAACCTTAGAGGTACTAGAGCTCGCATTTGTGGATTGTACCGAGGACGAATTAACCAAATTGTTGCTCCGTCATAAGCATATCCTAAGGGAAGTCTCGTTAACCTGTATTGACATTATCGCTAGACGGGGTAGTTGGCTATCATTGTTCCGCACGATACGTGATACGCTTACCCTCAGCTATTTCCAAATACAAGAATGTTTGGCCGCAGGGAAGGATATCTTCCCAGATAGGGAAATTTATCACGTCCAGAACGCTGGGGATTGGCAGGTGCTTATCGACTCGATATTGCCGATACCCGGCGTTTAATGAGGTTGAGTAGATATCGAAGGAGGTGTTATTTGTAAACTGCTGAGCTGCTGGAAATTTCTAAAGGAGGAAAGGCGAGCAGATCGAGAATGGTAAGAGGACGAAATAGATATGATGGACCGGTTTGGTACTGTTGAATTATATGCCCAAACAAGTCCTGCGAGCCGTGATTCTTCACCCGTTGGTTTGACTCGTCTATGTAACTTACCTCCAAAGCAGAGAGCCTATGTAGGCCTCGTAGGTTACGCACGACGTGATTAGTACGTGAGCTCCACATATTTATCGGGGTTGTAGAACAGCCATTCCATCTCTTCTAGACCGACACGATAACTTCTTGAGTTGAGCTTATCCGAACCACCGAACTCCCTTCCCTGGTGTAGCACCATACATACCATGTCTCCCGCCTCCGGCCGAACGTATACCGACATACGAATGTGGGTCTAGACGGTTAACACTCTTAGTGCCACAGAAGATAGGGTAACCGCCCGCGCCGCCCAGTCGCGAAGCATTATCAAGCGCCAAAGACCGGTTGCTTCGGTCCCCCCGAGGACTGACCCTTCACCAGCCCAAAGAAATACAAGGAAGCACAAGATAAGAATAATGAGCAGGCTACCCCCGATAATAGTGGCTATTCCAATTAGCCCTAGGGATTGTCGGATCGGCATCTTGATGTCTGGCCTCTCCACTCTTAGGCCGGGTTGGACCGAAACATGGCTGCTTGCTAAAGAGGCATTTTCTCTATCTGTTCCAGTAGCCTGTAGCACATGGATTTGATCACCATTTGACGTAATGTCGTCGTTTTCGTTTCCTTCTTGAGAGCTGTTTTGGAGAATTGGATCATTGATAGGAGCGGATTGGTTGTGCATTCCCAAAACAGAGTGTAAGGTGATGTTTGTTTCTTGTGAAGAGAATCGATTGGCAGAGATATCAATGATGCTAGGTGCTTCTTCCATAGTTACTATTGCGTCCTTGAGACGTCTGTTAAGCCTGGTGAGATCAAGATTATGGCGTGTTAAGAAGAAACATAACCTGAAGGGGGTTGTGGCTGTTCCTCTCAGTGTCATTTTTCATCCCTACCTTGGGTTCAAGTCATCTTTTCTATAGATTTCATACACTATTGTCTGTCGAGACTCGATATGTAAGCATCATTCCATTATGTGACGTGCCGTGATTTATTGACTGTATTTCCCACGGGGGCCTCTCAATTAGGAAAATCATCCGTCAGCCGAGAAACCACGCCTCTTAAATGCAGGTCTTTGGAGGTAGGATATTCACAATAGCCTTAGAAATGTAATTCACGATATAACGTACATGATAAGCGAGTGACCCAGACAAGCGAATGACCCACGTCAACCCAATTACTTCCATTTGGATTTAAATCATTCAACCACAACGCCTACAATTGAAAAAAGCTATTCAAAATCCTCTTCCTGGGAGATATCTACATCAATTTCACAAGTGCGCGCATTATGGCCAGCATTGCCGCATCGTCCACAGCGCCGTTGCTTCGTCCGAATGCCCCCGACCACGATGCAATTTTCGTCTTCTTCTTCATGTCCCTGCTTTTCCACATCCTTTTGCGCCAAAAGATCTTGTCCTTCTTGTAAAGTAAGTGATCCTCCTTGACGTACACGTCTTCTTTTGGCCCTACGTCGCTTGCTAAGGGTCTGATTGGCCTCTCGGAGGTCCTGCACTTCCGCCCGGAGTAGGGCAACCTGGTGCATGATTCCTTGCGTCCCTTTTGCAAGCTGGTCAATTGATTGGTAAATGGTTGTTGGTGAGCTATTTTGATGACGGGCAATTCGATTTTTAATATAATCTGTCTGCGAAGTCGCCTCAATTGGGTTGTTTGGTGTTTTGGAAATCCAAGGGGTAGGTAGGTTAGGGATCGACTCAGATGGTGTTGGTGTACGTAATTTAATATCCAGCTTGGATATTACACTTTCAGGATTAAAGGGAGTAATGCCAGCTCCTCTAAACCCTCCTTGTATGGTTTTTTCTGTTATAGATTGCTGAAAAGCGGCATAAAAGGCCGGGAAGAAATCAACCTTGGTAATATGGGTAATATGTTTTCGCATCATATCTTCGATTTGCCGCCCGTACGCTCGCTTTAATATGGAAAAACAACCGATATCAAGAGGCTGGAGTAAGTGGGATGAATGGGGAGGCATACAAAGAGTTATAATCTTGTTTTCTTTGCAATATTGCTCGAAATCGGTCGAGTGGTGGCTTTCATGGCCATCCAGGATGAGGAGGCGATATACGCCCGTTGTACGGCCTTTGGTATGCTGATCGAAATGCCGAATCCATTCCAGACCACGTTCGTTTGTTGTCCAGCCATTATCGCTCGTAGCAATGCGCCAATCCTTTGGTAATGGGCTGTCTTCATACCAGGACGAAAGGTGATATTGGCCTGCGACGATGATAAACGGGGGGATCGCCCACCCTTGGGAATTGACGCCTTGAATTACGGTAACCCATTCCCTATTCCCTTGCTGCAATACTTTAGCTCTGCCACGTCTTTCGGCGCTCGTAACTACCATGGCTGTGGAGATAACTCCTATTAGAAAGCCAGTCTCATCAAAGTTGTAAATGTCAGACTCTTCGATGCCATACTTGACAATTGTATTCCTTACAAGCAAAAACCACGCGTTTATCGCGTCCGGATCTTCGCATTGGGCCCTCTGGTAGTCGTATCTTCGATTAAAACGCGTCCGGAGGGCTGGTTGTCGTTTTATAAAGTTCGAAGCCCAACGCTTGCCGACGGGAGACGCGTCGCGCTCCCGCAGCAATCGATTAGCCATATCTTCCACACCAGCCAGTCTAGGAGGAAATCCGCGCGAATCCAGGTCAAGTATGTACTGAACTATTGTAGATTCCTCCAGATCCGTAAGTTTACGGGAATGAGGCATGATATCTCGCCGTGAAGGCCGGCCACCTTTTCGGCGACCTAACGTCTTACGATCCACAGAATAGATCTTAGCTGCGGTCCGGATACTGAGATGAGGATTGGAATCCATAGGTTGAAGGGCTAAGATTATTTGGCTTTCATCACTTATCTTTCCCATGTTTCGTTATGAAGAAATTAATATTTAAGAATGATGATGATGTTAAAATAATGAAGTGGGTCATTCGCTTATCATATACGTTATATATATATTTCAAAATATAATTCTATCACAAAAATCTTTATCAATGATTGATTTCCATAAAATATTCGGATCGCACATTAATCTTTCATCTTTATAATATTGTCTAATTTACTATCTTTTCTTGCTATAATTTCCTCTATACTATCGCAATTAATTATCTTTCTATATTACCTTTTAAAATGAATTTCCCCTCAATGCTTAGAGGCGACGTCCTCCCCATATCAGACAATTTCTGGGACACGGTAATGGGGCATAACCCTGCTACATACCCAACAGAGTTTCTCCATGTTAAACAAAATGGTGAAACAACGGCCCCCTCACTCGTGCCCCAGACTCAAGATAACCAATCCTCGTCTATATCCGAACCTCAATCTAACCAAAGACTCCCTGGGCTCATATTCCACACGCAGTATGTCCAGAAATCGTCCTGGTCGATCGCCTCGTCCACTCCTGAAACCCAGCCGGACCAGGAAACGCCTCGGCTCGTTTCCTCACTCGTGCCCGAATCTCGGCGCAACCGTGAATCCTCCTTATCCGTGAAGCCATATCGGTATCCCTGGTCAGCATACGCTAAGCGCGGCTGGGCAGGAATCTCGAACAACGTAAGCCCACGTATGTCGTCTTCATATTATGATTAGACTCATATAACTAAAGTAAAACTTAGTCGCCACACTAAAAAAAGAGGATCTATTTTCTTGCAGAATTTGTTTCAAAAACTTTAGCCGCCGAGATAATCTGCAAAAGCATATACTCCTACATATGCGGCAGAATGCAAGCCGTAACGCTCGAACAAAATACCATCCGGATGCTTTAAGAATATATAATGAGGAAAGGCAGGAGTCAAAACAAAATCAGGCGTGAATTTAGGAACTTACGGTGTACTGTATGGTATGTATGTAATATATATATGACAGGAGAGCTCGCTAGGCCGTCCCCGAAGGGAGGAAAGGAGGAAAAGAGAAAAAAATTAAACATGCATTTAGGCACCCCCGATAGGGAGGCGCATGCCACATGGTAGGCCGGTTATAAGGGCGGCAACCAATATCACAACATCCCTACCCATGATATTTATTTCGGCGACCACCGGTTATCCAACATCAGTCATCTTGGCGATTATTATTCGACTAGTAATGCCCGCTGTCGTCGGGCTTTAAACCAGTTTTTTACTCGCTCTTATTCTTTTTCTCGTGTTATTATGGATCTTAAGTTTTGGTATTATAAATATGTATAGGTTATTATGTATTCCTTTTCATCACATATTTGTTTTACGGTGAATATGGGGATGTATGGGCACCATTTTGCCCCTTATCTTATTACGATTGCTTAGGGCTTCCTATCCAGGTCCTTGACTATAGGAGAGTTTGTATACGCCTGGCTTGTGACATGACCCCCCTTGTACAAACAGCCTTGATCCTAACTGTCAGCTGACCTGTTCATTTTCTTGCGAGCCGCCTTTATTGCTAGTTGTGTCTGAGCCTCGCCCGCCTCTGTTTTCAGGCCGGCTATCCCTGCTCAGAAGAACGTGGCAAATCAGTTCCCAGGCTTACGCCAGAAGGTTCCAGCCCTGCCAATTCGATAGGCCCGTCTAAACTATGGGAAAGCGGCGATAGATCGCCGGAACCAACCATATCCTGGCTTCTCGAGCTGGTGTCTTGCGAATGAAGGACCAGAAACAAACGGAGCGTAAGCTGGTAAACTCGGATTCTGTAGTCTGGTGCTGCTTGTAAACGCGAAATCGGTAATTTCTCGGATGGGAAAATGGCATGACTGGGGGTTCGCCTCTCTCTTTCAACAGGACCTAGTACGTAGTCTGCGGCGGCCATCGATTCATGGCATGTCGGTGGATTTGGAGGAGCGGAGGGAGGTGAAGAAAGGCCGGAGCGAATCGATATAGGATTCATTGCTGCGCCGGTTGCTATCATAAATAACTATGCCGCGGTAATGCCTAGGTCTTTGAAAAGTGGTCGAGGTAGGTCCAAATAGAAGGCGTGATGTTTCAGGGACGCGCGATTATTATATATTCGCGGCATTTGCAAGAATAAACCCAACGCATTGTAGAGTCAATATCTAGCCACTGTTCTTTTTGTCCACCTATCATATACCTTCATGACCCATACCCATAACGACCGGGATAGGCAATACTAGAAGGGATACCGCCTTCGCCAGGGAGTTTGACGCCGCGCACCGAATGAAGGTGGCAAATACGAACACCTGCTCGAACCAAATATTGTGTCGACTTGCTCTGGAGTGCTCGAGGCTCATCAGGGTTGTTGGCGCTAGTAGACCAGGAAGCGGATACTAATTCAGATCCGGATTCTGTCTGCGCTGTTAGGCCCTCGCTTGCGATGAGATGACTTTTCGGTCGCCATTGTAACTGTTCCATCCCTTTCCTCGTCGTCGGAGCCAACTAGGCTGACTTCTGATTCAGGGGTCTGACTCTTTTGTCACTCTGGACTAGGTGAAGCATGTTGTCGAACCTTGTTGAGATTGAAGTAAAACAAGATGAGCGCGGCGTAAAGGGTCGAGGAGGATGAAGATCGGCAAAAGGCCTTAATACAGGCAGCCCTGGCCGGAAGAGCCGTGAGAGTCGCAAAGAAAAACGTAAAATAGATGCAAGCGCTCCACACTAAAATTCCTTTCGATTTAATGGCGTATGTAATTCGCGAGGATACATGTACACATAACAACTTACAAGCATTTAGCCCTGGCCTTTTCTTAAGCTTATTGCCTATTCCCGTAAAGCTTTTTAATTTACTACCATTTGTAGTAAGAACCCATGGCTTATTGCCATTTCTAGCATTTGCCAACTCGGGATTATTGCAATTTTTGGTGATAAGCCCGCTTGTATATATTCATGGTTTATTCCAAGCGTGCTTGTGGAAAAAGACCGAAAAGAAAGCCGGCGGCGAAGGAGATCGCATGATCAACTGCCTTACGCAATGATACTAAAAATCCATAGCATAAGCAGGCCATACTCTTATAAGCATGGTCAAACCAAGGATTACGAATGGATTGATCATGGATTATTTTTGGAGTGGGATGAGCTGTATCCCTCCTGATTATCTAGGCTATCCTTAGCTCTTGTGCAGATAGTGACCACAGCGGTAAGCGTACTACAGTACACATATGGGATCGTCGGCTTGGAGTTCTAAGCGAAAGGAACCATCGTATAGGAATAGCTGGGGTACAGTGGTAGCCCTATCTCTATCCTGTATGTGTTGGTGCAGGTTGGTTATTAGACCGAACTTCATACTATCCAATAGAAATTTACACAGGCACAGAGGTTTCTATACACTAGTTCCGTATTGGTTACTGGTTACCGACAGAATGGTTCGCCCCATACACACCCTTACAACGCTATCCACTCTTCCCCTTCGTACGTACTTGGGATAAGTATGGAGAACAAGGGTGGATGTACATAGTGGGATGTGATCTATCTGGAAACCGTTGTCCTTTTGAATTGCCTGCCCTGGCACTCGCTTCTTTACGGCATGTCATTCCCCCTCCCCTGCTTATATATGCAATCGATGCATGAGCGACTTGCGAAAGGAATGTCCAGTTAGGCAGTGAGAACGCTCATCGCCGATCAAGTACTAGGGCTCCTGGTAACCTACTTTCGGCAAAAAACCCTTAAGGGTTATTCATACGAACCCTGGTATCTAATTCTCCTTATTACAGCACCCATGTGGCAAACGCGATGGTGTCCACGCCATCCCGGCTATCGGAAACCTTTGGTACAGTAATACGTTACACCATATATAATTATTATCATGTGAAAAGATATAAGTCCAACGTCCAACCATGGAAGCCACCACGGCAAGAGACAAAGCAACACAACCCAATTCTACCATACATACCATCCTCCTTGCACATACATGTAGCACGATGCAGAATAACCTATTCTTCCCAAAACCGTCGCGGGAGAGCGATCCCCAAGTGACAGAGAAGCCATCT
>JAOXNQ010007476.1:0-12144 GCA_028571165.1 Hypoxylon perforatum
GGCCAACCAGGAGGAAATCGAGCGCGTAGAAGACGAGTTGTACCTCAACAAGAGCCTTCGGGAGAAGTACTTCCCTCCCCACCTCACGAGTCCCGCCTCCGAAGGAGACGGGACGGATAAGCTCTTCACGAAGTTCAAGCGGCTTCGTGCCAACTACTCTCAGCCTCCGCCGGACTCAAACGAACTCGACCTTTCGAAGGTCCCTGACCATGAACTCTTCTTCTACGACACCCAGTGCAAGTCAACCCACCAAGATGTCTTCAAGAACGCCCCGACCAGCAGCAAGAGCGACTCTGCAGCTGCTTCGAACGACAAAGCTTTGGGACCCGTCGAGTCGAAGAGAAGCTACGATGCTTTCTCCGAGTATAGGGAGAGTGGAGCTGATGCTGATGATGAGGAACCCGAAGAGGGCCGCGAAGCTCAGGAGGCCGAAGCCGAAGCCGAGGTGGCTGACGATGAGGATGACGCGATGGGGGGTATTGGTGGACCGGAGGAGATTCCGGATGTAAAGAAACTTAAGATCTCAGATGACTAAGCTCTCCCGTGGTCTCCTAGCCCCTAGCCCCTATAATAGGGCGGATAGATAAATAGGTGGAAGCGGGAACTGGGATACCTTTCCTCAGTAGAGCAATCCTCTTTAACTACCTATCCTATATAGTTTGACTGTGCTCCGTATTCATGTGCCTTTTCCTTTTTCTCTATTTTTTCTTTGATTGAAAGAGTCGTACTTCCTCTTTCTCATCTATGATAGGCGACGTCCAATATCCCACAGTATTTTACCTTGGCCCCTGAGTTAAATAATTGGCGGGGTAGGCATAGGTGTGCATGTATGAGTGCGTCATGGAAAAAGATTCAGAAAACAATCATTGGGATCTTGTTTGTTGGCTGACTGGGATGTGATATTTAATGCTAAAGAACCAAGCCCATCAACAAAGAGGTTATTGACCTAGTGGTTAACTAGGGTCAATGGTCAGGTCCCTGGGCAACCAGTCACCTGAGAAGTCAAGGGTTCGATTCCCTGTGAGGCCATGTTAAAAAAGAGTTAAGTACGCATAGTTTCGAGAAATATAGGATAGATCATCAGATCAACGCACCTGACATCGTTTCGCTACCTCTGACTCGACTGCTGGCATAATGGGCCAGCGCTGGGGGCTTCTGAGGGCACTGGGGGATCTGAGGGCACTGAGGGATTCGAGGGCATTGAGGGATCTGAGGGTACTGGGGGAACTTGGCCTCACGAGAGGGCGGGATAACCACAAACTTTTTTTTGCCTCCCTCTCCCCTCACACCTATATTATTTCTAGTCCCTATTATTTTGACACCTTTTTCATTCCTCGTTATATTCCACCACTCTTTTTCTACAGACGATGCAGGCCCCTCTTGGCTGTTGCACCAATGTATTTAGCATTTACACCTTGCCGCTTCTTTTTCCCAACCGAGGTAAATAAACATAACAAAGATGATTTTCATCACCACATGATTCTCATTACGGTACACTTGCAACATCGCATCCTACCAACCATTAAATTTCCATTTCAGCCAAAGCAGATAAGCTAAACCGAAGTATAATATTTCAATATATACCATTTCGTTTTACTGCACATTGACACTTTTATTCAATCTTACTGATGATTTCCCTAATCATGCACTCACATATTTCTTAAGAAAGAACCTAGATAATGCATATGGCTTGCATCTTGGGGTCTAAGTTAATCGAATTTAATTTCCGACATGTAAGCCTGGCGATGATAGTCAACAGTCATGTTGCCTCCCTCCCTGAAGTGTCATCACTATTCCGAAAGACAGTCGGTGGTTAAAGGTATCCACTTCGGTGGGAGCCGCATTGAACGGCAGTAGTTCATCGGCCGTCTCCACATTGTAACCTTTCCGGTTTCTATTTTAAGGCATTCATTAGTCATCTCCGACCGTTACGCACGCCAAGATATAAACATAGCCCAGAGATTTTGATAGAGTTTATCTAGTTATTATGCATGTACCTAGGTATCTTGTTTCTGTTCATTGCTATTCGAATGCGCAAGTGGACAGGCAGTACTATGGTAAAGTTGAACGTGTATGGTTCCTGTCAGCCTACTGGACGCTCCTCACAAGATGGCTCAGCTTACCATGCACGGCGCCAATTTTGACGAATGGTAAGAACGCAACTACGCCACGGCGTCTAGAGACGATACATCGCGCGTATGAACATAGCAGCGCCACCTCTCTTGATTTAGGCAACGGCTCCCCGCAAAAGCCGAACCTCAATAATCTCTCGCAAAGTCAGTCGAAATTTGTGATCAGAACGGCCCGCGCCGCCCTAAATATTGATGGAACAGACGAACACTCTTGGAGGTTCAGCGCCGCTGAGGATCCTTTCTCTTGGTAAAATCATTTATCACCCCGAGCCGAGCCTGTTAGCTAACAGCATTAGATGGGGGTGGTGTACGTGGCAAGTCCAGCCTTTTGATTTTAGAGAATATTATGGAGAATATTCGTAAGGTCAAGGGACTTGATAGAGCACCTCGACCATGCGAGTCTTTTGATTTGATAGGTGGTACGAGTACCGGAGGGTATGGCACCCAGTCTTCTCTCATGTTTAATAAGTGACTCTTGCTGACGCTGATCAGAATCATTGCAATAATGCTTGGGAGACTAGGCATGACAGTCCAAGAGTGCATAGAAGCCTATGATCAAGTCGCCGAGCTGGCTTTTACCCCGAAATTCTCAATAATACCTTTTCTACCTCAGCCGAAAGGTAGCTTCTCTGCCAAATGCCTCGAGGACGCAATCAAACGGATAGTTCGTCAATTTTGTACCGAACAACAATGTATTCGCCAACGGTCCCAGGGCCAAGAGACGACGAACACTTGTCAACATGACAATCTCAAGTTCCACGATTCTTCGTGCACCAAGACGTATGCTTAACCATGATCCATACCCGAGTAATTTAAGGATGCTGACTTCCCATAGGGTTGTTCTCGCCATTACAAAGGCTAATGTCGACGCCAAACCTACCCTCTTCAAGACATACGACCCATCCCCCGCCTTCGAAAGCTCTGCCATTTGGCAAGTTGCCCGCGCAACGTCAGCCGCTACAACTTTCTTCGAGTCCATTCAATTTGGCCGAGATACGACAGAATTTATCGATGCAGGGCTCGGATATAACAACCCGTGCAAAGAACTCATTCGAGAAGCCAAAAGAAAATTTCCCGGGCGAGGTCGAATGCAGATCCTCAGTATTGGCACGGGGCTTGGAGAAGTCGCGGCCGTTGAGGACAGGTTAAAATCGATTGTCGATGCATTAAGGAACATAGCCACTACCTCTAGGAGGGTAGCAGGAGAGCTGAAAGATGAATACAATGATAGCGGGCAGTACTTTAGGTTCGATGTCGACCGCGGCTTACAAAGCATCAGGCTATCGGACTGGAAGGAGACAAACCGCATCTCTGCCCATACAGCCAATTACCTTAACGATAACGAGCGGGAGATTCAGCAGTTTGTCGATAGCTTCATTCGCGATTATTCAGTGCCAACAGGAGGAATAACTGAACTCAGCACAGCGCCTTGCAGTTAGTTCAGGACGGGACCCGTAGTTTATATAGCACCTGCTGACAATGACATAGCCCCCACCTGCTTTCACGTCCCTTTCCACCAAAACGAGCGCTTCGTCGGACGAATTGAAACCTTAGCCAAACTTAGAACGTACCTCGAAAAGAAGTGCCACCGAATGGCCCTCGTCGGGCTGGGCGGTGTTGGGAAAACCCAAGTTGCCTTAGAATTTGCGTACTGGATGAAAAAGAACAAACCAGAGTATTCCATCTTCTGGGTACCAGCGCTAAGCAACTCGGCCTTTGAGCAGGCATATATGGATATCGCTGGAGATCTTTCTATTGGAAGATTAGAGAACGAAAATATCAAGGACTCGGTACGACGATACCTGAACTCGGAGAGAGCCGGCAAATGGTTTCTCATTGTTGATAATGCTGATGATATGAACGTCCTTTACGGCTCTCCTAGCACGAACGACGGCATAATGCGGTATATTCCACTAAGCGAGAACGGTATTACTCTGTTTACCAGTCGTTATAGGGATGTGGCGCAAGCATGCGTCGAGAACAACATGATTGAACTGGGTCAAATGGATGAGCAAGAGGCGCTCAACTTCTTGAAGGCATCACTTGACCTAAACGCCGTGGAATACGAGGAGGGAGTAGCGAGCGATCTCCTCTACGAGCTCGGGTATCTTCCACTGGCAATCAAACAAGCGATTGCCTATCTGAATATTTCGAAATTGCCAATTCGTGACTATCTTCGACTCCTACGAAACACGGAGCAAGATATGGTCGATCTGATGAGTAAAGAGTTCTGGGACGATTTTCAGTATCCTAATTCACAAAACGCTATTGCGACAACATGGCTGGTATCTTTTGAAAGAATCAGCAAGAATGAGAACGCTGCTCATATACTAGCGTTTATCTCACGTATCGAGCCGAAAGCAATACCCCAATCAATTCTACCTGGCTTTCAGTCCGAGCAGCAGCTTTTAGATGCAATTGGTACACTTTGCTCTTTCGCGTTCTTAGTTAGGCGAGGTCGCGAAGATACATTCGACATGCACCGCCTTGTGCACCTCGGGGCACGAATCTGGATTCGGAAGCAAAATCTTACAACACAGGTGATATATGATACGATTCTTCACCTTAGGAAGATATATCCAGGTCCTGACTATATGTATCAGAAGCTATGGCAAATGTACCTGCCGCATGCCATTAAGGTTTTGTATGAAAGTAGCGAACATAACTTTGAGGAGCGATACTGGCTATTTATTCAAATCGGGCAAACTCTACGGATTGAGAGGCGAATGAAGGAAACTATATGGTCTTTTGGGGAAGCCTACCGATGGGCATCAAAATATTTTCCCGACGACAGCCTTCTGTGCTTAAGTTTGGGACAACGACTGGCTGGCGCTTATACAGACGATTATCAGGTCGAGCAAGCAATTCAACTTTCGGAGCATATCATAACTGTCAAAAGAAAAATTCTGGGTGATAATATTGAGCATGTTGCACCAGTCGAAACGAATATACCTAGGAAAGATCATATTGGACTATCAGATTCTCTACGACTGATCTCTCTGGCATACCTACGTAATGGACGAATCAAAGAAGCCACCATGATAATGGAACGTGTTGCAGCATCCCAAAAAGAGACCCTACTAGGGAGTGATGATCGGCGCCTGTTAGTAGAACATTTGCCAGCTGTCCCGGATTCACAGCAGGACCGTGTAAAAGATGCGAAAAAAATGACAGAACACGTTGTAGCAGTCCGCAGAATGCTACCAGGGGATGACGCAAATCGATTAGCGTCAGAGCTCGCTTTGGTCTACCAAGAAGATGGCCGAGTCAATGATGCGATCAAATTGTTTGAACATGTTGTATCAGTTAATAAAATGCTACCCAAGGAACACCCTAGCCGGCTGCTATCAGAGCACAATATAGCTAGTGCATACCTGCGAAATGGCCAGAGCGAAGAGGCTATTGAATTGTTCGAACGTGTCGTAGCAGTCCAGAAGATGCTACCTAAAGAACACCCTGATCGACTTGCCACAGAGTCTTATCTAGCTTACGCATACTTGCAGGTTAGTCGAAATCAAGAGGCTATGGAATTATTAGAACATATCGTAGCAGCCCAAAAGATGCTACCTAAGGAGCACCATAACCGACTGGCCACAGAGCATCAACTGGCTGTTGGATATGTACGCAAAGGTCGGGTGGAAGATGCGATTCAATTACTTGAACACGTCGTAGCAGTCCAGAAGATGCTACCTAAGGAGCACCATAACCGACTAGTTGTAGAGCGTAGCCTAGCCGTGGCATACCTACGGAAAGATCGGGTGGAAGATGCGATTAAATTACTCGAACATGTCGTGGCTGTTCAGAAGGTGCTACCAGAAGACGACCGTTCCCGAATACGATCAGAGACTCGATTAGGTATCGCATACCTGCAGGGCGGCCAGGTGGAAAAGGCAATCGAATTATTGAGCGGCAGTGTAAAGATAATGAAAGAAACATTCAAAGCAGACGACCCATGGAGGATCGATGCGGAAAAATGGCTCGAAGATGCATACGGGATGCTTGAAAAATAACAGCTCTAGCAATGTTGGTGCATTGGTTAATTAACTATATTATCGTTTCTATCGTACTATAGTTTCGTCGATGTCGTTAGGGGTCGAGTGCAACTTGAGAATGAGAAGGTTGCTTGTATTACAATACAAACCAGGAGAAGATAAAACGATACGAAACAAGACCGCTGGATAAGGATTGGACTCTGGAAACACATCCTACGGTTATCTCTGGAGCTTCTTTCTCTATTTACAATTATTTTATTTCGGACGAGAGGAATCTTACACCTTGGTCAACTTGAAACCAACCTGAGCATGCCGCGCCGCCAAGTTAAAGACAACACTAACGCACATACTGATCCCGCAAAAGAGCTGCAGCCCCAAGTAGCTGCCGCCCATCCTGCTGACGAGGGCGCCGGCGATGGGCGAGCCCGTCAATCCGCCCAGGGCCTGAAGCAGGTACGCCGTTCCCGTACGGGTGCCGATCTCACGGATGTCGGAGATCTGCGCGATACACGGCGCTCCGATGGACACGTATCCCCCCGACGTAAAGCCGAAGATGGCCCCGTACACTACGATCGCGGCGGAACCTCTGCCCGGGATCCAGAGCGATAGTGTGAAGATGGCGGAGAGCGCGGTGATGATGGTCATGGTGTTGTAGCGCCCTACCACGTCGGCGACGAAGCCGGGAATGATGCGGCCGAAGATGCTGCAAGTCTCGCGCATTAGTACATTCTTGCATGCCAATGGGAGGAAATGGAAGTGCGCCTCTCCCTATTAGGTACTGACCTGACTCCGTTAATGATAGACAAGAGATACGGCACCAGATTAGGCGATACCCCAGCTGCCTCGGCTTGCAGAGTGACGTAGTTGAAAGGAATAAACATCCCCAGAAGGAAAAAGAAGCCAGAGAGGACGGTAAAGAGGAAAGCGGGTTCGCTCAGGGGACGGACGTAATCCCTGGCCTTGAGCGCCTTAGGCCGCGGGGGCAGACGCGACGTGATAGTAAGACACGCGGCGCTGCAGAGCGCCAGGAGGATCAGTGCGACGATGCGCAGGGTCCAGGGAAACCCCAGCCGGGGAATGAGCTGGTTGAAGATGATGGGGAGGAGTACGCCGCCCAGCGACGAGCCCGAGACCAGTATGCCCATGGCGGCGGCGCGTTTCTTGTAGAACCACGTGGTTGCGCAGGTTATCGACACGTTGAAGATGGCGCCCGAGCCCATGGCGCTGACGAGGGACTGGGCTAGGAATATCTGGTAGTACTGGGTCGCCAGAGATGTCATCATCAACCCGAAGATGTACATGAGGCTCCCCCCGTACAGCAACCACTTTGGTCCGTAAACGTCATATAGGCGACCCCAGACGATCGCGCTGCCCGACTGGAGGTACAGCTGTACGGTGACGATCCAGCTGACAGTGCTCGAGCCATATGAGCTTAGAGGACCCTCGACGTAGTATGTCAAGAAGACACCGAGACAGTTGACAAGGCCAAATGCGGCAAACATGGCGCACCAGCCACCAAACACGCAGAGCCAAGCATCGAGACCGCCATCGGGAAAATCTGTCGGTAGGGTGTGGCAATTAGGCACCACCTCCTCTGAATCTGTTGCGATAGATTCCTCTACATCTGATGTGAGAGCTGGTTTGGCTGTTGGGGTCAAAGTCTCGGCCTTGGCCGTTAAGAGATGGTTGTGGTAGATACCGACGGCCGGCGCTGAGATAGTAGGCGACGACAATGTTGTCGAGGGCAACTGGGTAGCATTGAGCTCCTTGGTGGCTTCCGCCTTTTCTTCCGTTTCCCTCATGCTGTCCGAATTGTGCGTAATCTTAAGCCCTGTGAAATTCCCGATGCCCCTGATATGAGGGATACCCCTAATTACCTTATAGCAGATTTCCGCTCTCGACGATCATGGCTCTAAGAACAGCGCAACCGTACTAACTGAACATCGCATCCTAACATTCTCACCTTTTTCTCGAACAGGCCTAGACCTTTTTTTACCTTTCTTTTTCTCTCTCCATACTTTGCGATTTTGGTAGAGAGGCCCGGTAATCCGGAGACGATGACAGGGGTGAAGATTAGTGGAGCTAGCTGGGCTTGACGAGCCCGTGGGATCCCGCGGCCCCGCGGCGCTGCGTTCGCTCGAGCACCCCAATAAATCGGTCTAGATGCCGCTAAGTAGTTGATGGAGCATCGTGCGCGATCGTGTACTAAGATCGTGTACTAATGCTAGGCGAGCGATACTGCTATCTTTATTATTAATAAACAGGGCTTCTATGACTGCCTCAAGTATCCACCAGGTGATAGGAGGTAAGTAAGTAATACGTGGGCTGAATGCCAACCAACAGTGCCGATTTTACACTCTATGTCTACCCTTCGGAATATACCTACTCAATTTTCAAAAATGTCGGCGATTGCGAGCTCCATCGGGGCGAAGCCATACACCTGGCCGCACGACGCATCATTTGGCGATAAGTCGAGCGCCTTAATTGTCATAGACATGCAGGTAGACTTCTGTTCGCCCGGCGGCTACCTGGACTTCCAGGGCATCTCGATCAAGCCGATGCGGGACATCATACCGCAGATCCAGTCGCTCGTCGCGGCGTTTCGCGCGGCCGGCTTCGCCGTCTACCACACCCGGGAGGGCCACCGGCCGGACCTCTCCACGCTCTCGAGCCGCGAGCTCTGCCGCAGCCGGAACAATCCCAGCGGCAAGGGCATCGGCGACCACGGGCCCAACGGCAGGCTGCTGGTCCGCGGGGAGAAGGGCCACGATATCGTCCCCGAGCTGGCGCCTCTGCCGTCGGAGCCTATCATCGACAAGCCCGGCCGCAGCGCGTTTCAGTACACGGATCTGAAGCTTCTGCTCGACAATCGCGGTATTAAGAACCTCGTTATCTGTGGTGTTACCACGGATGTGTGCGTCACGACGACTATGAGGGACGGGAGTAAGTTTTGTTTTCCTTAATGCCCGGGGTAAAATATGCTAATGCTGCCAACAGATGACATGGGCCTGGATTGCGTCATTGTCTCGGACGCAACGGCTACAGGCCGCAAAGACCTGCATGAGGCCGCACTGGACACTATATGCGAGGAAGGGGGTATTTTTGGCGCGGTGACGACCACTAAGGACATCCTTGCAGCGTTTTCAAAGACATAGAGTAGAGCGAGTAGCGCATTGAATTTATTTATATCATGCTCAGAAGAACCCACGGTGTGCATGCAATTGCTGGTCCTTGGTGTGTAGTGCATGATTGAACATTTTAAATTTCACCTCCTGCTATGTAGGGGAGACATATTTTATAACTTGGATGTGTCGTCCACCACTACTTCAGTAACACACCATTTTCTCCCATCTGTCAGGAGCGTCTCCCCGAGCGTCCTTGCTTTTTCCGTCATCCACCAGCACGGAAGAATGCCCATCTCCGATGCGGGGGTATTGCTTCTCTCGTCCTTAATCCATTTGCGATCTCCTTCCTGGACTTCCCACCTCTCAAACCAAAACTCATCGCCGTGCTGCAGAATGCCCTGGCAGTAGTCGCCTATCCGGATAGCCATGCCCTTGGCGCCGTCAGCCCCACCGTCCTGCAGCTCAGCGACGAGACAGGGCCGCTCAGTGGCGCCGCTCGTGGGTGTGACCCAGTACTCCTTAAACATCTGCATCTTGCCGCGGATAACCATGCTGCCGACCTCCATGCGCGCGCCGTTGGCCAGCAACAGCAGGTCGGCGCCGTCCGTGTCGAAGCTGCCGCTCGAGTCGATGGGGTGCTCCCACGTCGCGTGCACCGTGCAGTCGTACGGCGGGCAGCCCCCCTTGCCCGGGATGATGGTAGCCGTGGACAGGCCCGCCGTCGCGTACCCCCAGATCTTGCCCTGGGCTTTGACCGCTAGCGCTGCCTGGGCTTGTGAGCGCGGCAGCGTCGAGAACCGGATGTCGACGTACTTTCCCGATGGCGCTGTTAGCACGATCGTGGATGCGTCCTCTGAGGGCGCGTCGTAGCCGGTTGAGAAGCCCCGGCGGATCTCGACGAGCGGCCGCTTCAGTAATTCTTTGGCCCATGGCGGGAGTGGCGACGGGAGCGGAAGCGCGCTGCCTGCTGCAGTAGCTGTTTCGTTGGAAGGATGCATCGTTACCGGTTACCGTGCAATCCGTTTCCTTTTTTCTCTGAACAATTTTGGTATCCTCAACATGTTGTTTATCTTCGTCTTGGAGCCGGGGAAATTGATGGGTCTTTACGAGAACAAAGCTCCAGGGCGGAGCTGTTGGTTTAGTGTAAGTCTACTATAGGGGTCTTCATAGGGGCCGAACACCGCGGGGTCCCTGGAGATAACAAACGGAGGTGGCGCCACAAAAAACACCGCGGCCTCCCGAACCTTGCAACGTAGAGATAAGGAAAATGCTCCTCGACCATCCAGCCATCTGGAGATATGTTCCCCATGTTCTGGACGCTGAAGCTAACAAGGGGCCACGGACCCCGAGAGATGAAGTGTGCAGGCGTGATGAGAGGCTAACCACTAGCAACTGATAAGCCTCTCTTCCAATCTTTGGATCCTATCCTGAACGCCACGGGCGCATGGGTTATATCAATAGCAGACGCCTACCCATGCTCTAGGAACGTCTCTTCATCTCGATATCCATCGTCTTTTCTTGTCTCTGACATCTCCTGCTCCCAATACGAAGAAGTCACGCAAGACAGCCATGTCGGAAAAGATCGAACGCCAGCCCTCGGTGACGGCTTCTGCCGTCGAGGGCAAGGTCATCGACTCGGATGTCGAGAACGAAAAGTTGTACTACATGGGCTACGACCAGCACATGAAGAGAGGCTTCAACTTCTGGTCTATGACAGCCTTCTGTCTGACTGGCCTCGGATTGCTCCCCAGCCTTGGAGGTACGTGCGATTGGTTCTGGCGACACCATCTCGATGCTGCCGTTTTAGTGAGCTGGTTATAACTGACAACCCGCGCAATAGGCACTATCTGGTTCAGCATGGGCTACCTGGGCTTACTTTCCATGACATGGGGTTGGCTCGTGGCTTCGATCTTGATTATGTTCCAAGTCCTTTCCTTAGCGGAATTTAGTTCGTCTATGCCCACAGCAGGAGGACTGTAAGGCGACCCCCATTCCCTTTGACGCTCAACGGCCAACTAACTCGTGCTATAGTTACTACTGGTAACCGATCCTTGCATCATTCATCGCCTAGGTTCCGAATCTTACACATCTTGCAGGACATTCAGAAACGCACCCCCGAAAGCCAAGAAGATTGCCAGCTGGGTCACGGTAAGCAGCGTACCGCCTTCGCTCCGGCCAGTAACATCATACTAACAGTTTTTCTACCAGGCTTGGTGCCAAGTCATGGCTGCCTCTCTAGGCGGAGCGTCATTCTTCATGACCCAGGCAGATATGATTCAGGCCCTCGTGGTCATGTTCAACCCGGAATTTGACCCTACCGTTTGGCAAACCTACTTGGTAAGCATTGTTGCGCCTTAACCATCGTTTGTAAGGACTAGAGAACGTTGAGCTAACAGTATTCCAGATTTACCTCGCCTCTGTCATAGTGTCAGTAGATTATCCCTACACTCTCTCTTTTCATCTTTCCTAGATCAGAAGCGCCTAACATAAAATAGTTGTGCGATTGTGATGGTGCTTCCTAGCAAGATTCTCGGAAAAATCAGCAACGTGTTTGTCTGGCTCGGCACCATCACCTTCTTCATCATACTCATCGCGTTGCCGATCTATTCCAAGCAGAGCGGGAACTACAACTCCGCCAAGGACATGTTCACCTCGAGCTACAATCAGACGTCGTGGTCTAGCTCGGGCTTCGTCTTCCTGCTAACATTCCTGACGCCTTGCTGGTGCATTAGCGGTTATGACTCGGCAGGTCAGTAGCCACTCCATCATCCGTCATCCCGTTCTACTTCCTTCTTGAAATATCTGCTGACACGACAAAGCGCATTTGTCTGAGGAGACCGATAACGCATCCACCGTCGTACCTCGCGCCATGATCATCTCTTGTGCCGGTGTCGC
>JAOXNQ010007557.1:0-11735 GCA_028571165.1 Hypoxylon perforatum
GGTCGGCGGCGACCTCGCGGGCCCACTGCTCGGCGGGGATCCCCATGCCGGTGAAGGCCGTCTCGCGCGCGCTTAGCAGCGCCTCCCGCGCCGGCTCGTAGATGGAGCCGTCGGGGACGACGAACTTCTTGGCGTTTTCGCCGATGTTGGTCTTGACAGCGCCCGTCTTGAGCTGCACGACCTGGATGCCGAACGGCTGCAGCTCCAGTCGCAACGTGTCGGTGACCATGGACAGCGCGGCTTTCGACGAGTTGTAGGCGGCCTGGAACGGGATCGGCGCGACGGACGTGACGGACGTGTGGTTCACGATTAGCGGGTTGGACGTCGACTTTAAGAGCAGCGGCAGGAACCCCTGGATCACGGCGATGGGCGCCCACAGGTTGATGTCGTACAGGGCCTTGGCCTCGGCGATGCTCATGTCGGACACGGCGGCGGGGTTCGCCTGGCCGGCGTTGTTGACCAGGATGTCGAGGCTGGGCACTTTCTTGGCGCACGCGGCGATGGACGCCTCCGACAGCACGTCCAGCTCGAGCGTCTCGATGCCCTCGAGAGACACGAGCTTGGCCATCTTGGCGGGGTTCCGCGCCGTGGCGTAAACCTTCAGGCCGGCCTTGTGGAAAGCGATGGCGAGCTCGGAGCCCATGCCGCCGTCTGAGCAGCCGGTGATGAGAACGGACCGCTTTGGACTGCCCATCTTTCTTTTGTATGTAGAGGTTTCTTCTGTATGTAAGTGTTTCTTTTATATGTAAAGGGATAGATTTAAGAGGATATGATTGGTGCGAAACGCAAGGGATGGCCTTAAGGGGAAATCTTCTCGGAAAATAAAAGGTCACACAGTATTATGAAGGCCTATGTCGAGTGGAATGTTGCGTATTCAAGAAGGAGGGGGGGATAAATAATTATAAGTAGGTAAGTACAGATCCGACATGCCATCCAATATAAATGATGCGGGGATGCGAGCTTGGACGTATACACAGCCAGTGCTGGATGTTACATCGTACGCCAGTTAGAGAATTACCGTACGATCTTTCTCTTGCATGTGTCTTTTCAGCCTCTCATCAAGTATTACGATAACAGTAAGCAAATTCTCTCCATAATCTACTTCGATTATGATATTACCTTTCCAAGCTGATTAGTCAGTAGATTTAGGGCTTGTTAGAGGTTGAAAATGACGTTACAGTAAAGGCTAGTTTGCCTATCTATCTCCGAAGGCCTAATTCATTCTCCCGCGCCGACCCACCGTCTGACCGTCTCCCCGGCTCGGCGTGTTCATGAGCCGGTTCGCTTGGATAAGATAAGAGAGCGCCACTTTTTCCGTTTCAGTAATTAAGTCTCCGAGCCGAACCTATCAGGATGGGAGATCTTGCTTTAGATGGCGTTACATCTGCATGTTTGAGACACGAGACACAAGAACAAAATTCAAGAACTTCGACTCTGCACACCGGCAGATTCTGGAAGCTGAGAATGATCCAAAAGGGTGAAGAGGGGGAGGGGTATTTCTCATATTCCTATTCTTATAATATTTGCTCAGTAGCTCAGCCGCAAGCGCATTAGGACTACAAGAGCTTAGCTGAACACTAGATCGACGGCGGAGGATTTGCAGATCACCAAGACTCATTAGCGTCGATATCCTATGTCCTGGTTCAACCTTTGCGTGGTACCAAAATTCAGCAGGTAGCAATGTATTATGTGTCTAATAACGTTTCCAGAGAAATGACACCGATGCGAATGCGAATTCTTAACCTAGTAGAAATTCCAAATTTTCTCCTAGTTCGTTAGTCTGGCCGGGCCCAGGGTTTTATCTCCTAAGGGTATCCACCGAGCGGACTCCGCCCGGAAAGCCCCTATTAAAGAAATTCTTCAGATATCAAATAGCAATAACCCGGCGGCTCTTTGAAAAGACGGAATCCACACACATGGCGCTCGACTGTTCGATTCTATTCAATTCTCATTAATAATCGATACACGCATTGCGCGGGTGCCTGAAGAATACCCGTCTGGTAGTATGACAAAGACATCGCCAGGAGTGTAAGGCTTTAATCCCCCACTATGAGACAAGCATCACGTCGGCATTGCCTCTATTTTCAAGGCTCAGCTACCTATGCATAGCCCAAAGCGCAGTGAGATGATTTTTTAAAAATTGCGAAGGCATCTGTCGTTTTCTCTCTCATTGGCTAAGGCGTATAGCTTTATGTTCTTTTGTGTTCTTTTATGTTCTTTATTTACCTTACAAGCATTGCCTTAATTTGAATAATTCAACCTTGTCTCCTCAACCTTTCCTCTGAGGTGCACGCCTGTATATGGTTGCGGTTGGTCATAATAAATCATCCGAACAGAGACTCTAACGCCTCTAAGGCCCCAATGCGTCAGCAATCGTCTGCGGAGTAGGACAGTGTGTCCATCATCTCCTCCGGCCAATCGAGCCACCTGTGCAGCTTGTCATCCAAGTGCAACCGCACACTCTGAATTAACAATTGACCAGATACCCCTATAACCCATACATCTCGGCAGAGATGCAGCATAATGGCATAATACGAAAGGACGAGGAGGGCCTCCGGTGTTCTCTCGGAAACGAGGCGGAGAAAGTCGACGTCGATGACTACGGGCCAAGATATCAAAGATAAGAACGTAGCGGTGTGGGAGGGATGTTGCTTCTCGGGCCCGTCGACTTTGCCCAGGAACCATTGGATCCTCTTCAAGGCATCCTGGCAGACCGACTTCTCATCGTCGTTCAGTCCTTCCGAGTCCCGGATAAAGCCCTCGAGCTCGACGGTATGGGATCCCGAGTCCACGTTGTTAATGACCTTGGAGGCCTCGAGAAGCATCAAGCGCATGTCCGAGTCGAGCATCGCCTGCCAGGAATCCGCGGTGATGTTCCGGACCCCGCGGTGCAGCTGCATGTAATGCGCAAAGCGATCCAGATAGCCGCCGACGTCTACCGGCTCCGCCGTCTCGTGGAGCGTGTGCAGCGTCATCAACCAGCTGAACAGCATAACCGCCTTGCCGTTCTCGCGGTTGACCTTCGTCATCTCCCGGTTGAAGATGCTCAGGGCGTGGGTCTGCAGGCCGACGGCGTGGTGCTTGTAGAGCCGAGCTTTCGCGGGGTTGAGGTGAGCCAGGTGGAGCGCGGCAAAAGCCAACATTTCATTCATCAGAAAGGGGTAAGACAGCGCGGCTTCGACGAGCGTGGCCTGGGGAATTATCAAGTCGGGGTGTCCCGACGAGGGCGGTAGGTCAAAGTCAGTGTGGACGCAGTGATGAAAAAGCTCTAGCTGGATCATATTGGCGTCCTGGATGATTGGTGATTCGCCGCCGGGGCTGAAAGGAATAGGGGACGATTGGTAAGATGAAGGCGATGCATCTGGTTGATATTGGGGAACAGGACTCGGCGATGGTGAGACTGCCACTCCAGGCGCGGTCGGAAGACTTGGCTGCGACGATAAAAAAGAGCATTGCCTTGAGCTTATGGCGCAATTGCCACAAGCCGGTCGAGTCTCATCGCACTATAGTATCATGGTTTTAGAATTAAACTTAAAATTGGTGTTTGATATACATCCTACCTTGATGTGACGGCGTTTGCATTCGGAGCATCCTGCGCGCGACTTTCGATGAGAGCGGCGGGGCATTCTTAGCCCCTCGTAGCTACCCCGGCCCTGAGAAATCATGTGGAATAAGCTTAAATGTCCTGTTCTTTTGTGACGACATGTGGTGATAGCTAAAGATTATATGAGATGAAAATTGTGGCGGAGTAGTTCACCTCTGTCGTAGTTTCGTACAGCGTTCGTATTAGGCCCTACGAGTCAGGGGTAAGGTCCCTAATTATTAGCGCTATAGGACCCCGACCCGGGCCCTCGGCCTCCACTAAACCACCCCGACCGCAGCGGTGACGCGTTTCAATCATACCTCAATTGATGGCTGCCTAACTGCTAATGCTACCAATGGAAGCTAGGCAATAGTTGTAATGATTTTCATTATCTATCGTTCCTCTCTATGGCTTATTTATCCTACCTCTATTATGACAATATAAAGACCCTTGTACCTGGTTAACCCATTCCAAAACGCTCAGCAATGCAAACGGAACAATCCGTAATTGAATACATGAAATCAGTGCAAGCTCCTCACTTCGAAACTGACCCTGCATAGCCCGAGTTGCCGAGCCTGTCCGACTCCCCAGTCTGTCCTCGCTCCGCCAAGTCGACCTGCGTGCCGTCGGAACTGATCCACTGCATGGACTGGTTCGGCTTGAGGTTATCAGGCCAATACCAGAAGAAAACGGCCATGACCACCCACATGAGAACCGAGTCGAAGACGTAGAAAGTCCACTCGTTCTTCAAGGGGTACCCATCCTGGCCAGCGGCGAATTCGACGACACGGAAGATGCTTCGGACCATGATGAGCGCGCTGACGCCGTATAACATGTTCATGCTGGCGCGCCAGCCCATGGCGTCGCACGTCGCGACGGCCGCCTTGTGCTTCTGGTACCGGGTCTGGAAGAGCACGGCCGTGATGATGAACAGGCCGAACATGATGATCTGGACGAGCAGGCCCCCGACGATGATCTTCTCGCCCGTCTCCGCGTTGCCGCCCTGCGCCATGATCCCGGCGCCGCCGCCCTGTATGCAGAACGAGGCGATGTCGCCCCCGACGAACACCTTGGTCAGGATGGAGGGCCGGATCAGGGAGTACGGCTCGCCCTGCACCGCCACGATTATGCGCCCAAGCACCATGTAGATCGAGGCGGCGAAGAGGACCGGCGGCAGCAGCGTCAGCGTGTTCTGGATGATAAACGGTATGAGTTCCCCCGTCGCGTTGTGCGCGGCTGCGCGGGCGCCGTAACCTATGATCTCCACTGGCGGATTGTTAGCAATCCATCCGAAATGGCTCATTGTCGGGATAGGGGTAACGCACTAATGCCTCCGATGACGAAGGGCAAGCAGAACCAGAGCTTCGTCTTGAACAGCTTGAAGCAGTGGGCCCCGGTGACGATGACGAATAGGGCCACGAAGATGATCGCCGCCGGCAGCGAGGGCACGTACTGCCATAGGTAGTAATCACCTATGTACGGTTCGAGCTGAGCCATGGCAAAGACTCTTTGGTATCGTGTCTAATTCCGTGTATATATTTACGTGACTCGGCCAGTTCTGAGGTGTAGCTAGCTATAAGCTGATAATTGGAAATTTGGTGAAGATGAAGGTCAAGAAGAGTCACATTTCTGAAAACCCATCGAGAGTGATGGAGTCTATATACAGAGCCATGCTTCTGATCCCATTTCGCCTAGTAGGACCATAACAGTTATCCGCGTATATCAATCTGCAATGTATGGAGAACAGTAACCCAGCTTCATGAATCGTGTCCTTGAACTAAGCCTCTCGGTGGTTGCTTGTGTCAGGGCTGGGCCGTTGCGTAGGTAGATTAATCGTTTTATCGCCCGGTACGGACCAATAGTAGATCGCTCTATACACGGATGTGGTCTCTGTGGGTCACAGCGTGGGGCTTGTCAGCTTCACAAAACTCTTTTTAGTCCTACCGAAAATGGAACTCCCAGCCAATAGCATCGCGATCAATCCGCGTAAGAGGACGATCCGATTTGGGCCCCGGTGAATAAGATCTCGAATGACAGATGCGAGCTATGCGAGATACGAAATACGCAACGGCGCCGGCAGCATTATGCATCAGAGCAATTACGCAGCTGTGGCTATGTTTGTTTTTTTTGAGCTGCCATAGGTTTGCGCGCCGACAAAATGCACAACACTATGACACTTTGTAGGTTCAATGCATTACATTTCCAATGCAGGGGCAGGGCCACGTCTATGAGTAACGGTACAATAATTCATGAAGCAAGAATAATCCAAAACTCACCGATATGACACTAATGCAGAGAATTGAGTGAAAAATTGAAAAATAAAGGTATTTTTCCGTGGTCTTGTGTTGGAATACTCCGTTGACATCTGAGGGCATTTTGAGAAATTCCTACTTTTTTTTGGGCGGGATAGCGTTAGATTGAAAAGGTGGGGCAATGTGGACCACGTGACTACGCATTGGCTAAAGCATGCCTACAGCGTCCAGGCGCGCCTTTGTCACACTCAGACCTAAAGCAATGCAATGGAGGGGCCTTTTTACAACACAAGCATTCTAACCTAAAGCTCTTTTTTCCCCCTCTATACACCACTGTTCCCTTCCTAGTTTTGTTCCCTTCAAACTAGGAACCGGTCAGTGGCGTTCGCTCACCGCATAAAGCATACAAGACAAAAAACCACGCCCAGCTGAATTCAAATACCTGTATTCAGCCCCACTGACGACAAGACGACAATTTCCCAAGTGCGATCAATCCGACCCTTGAACTCGTGTGCGACAATCCCGGCATCATGAAGATATTAGAGGGTGTAAGGCCTCTAAATATCTTAGATTTGCCTGACGAACTCCTCAGACGCATATTTGATTACGTAAACGGAGATACGGGCCTATCTGCATGTGAACTGTACTTCTACGATCACATAAAAACCAACGTCCGCGATATCAAAACTCTCCGGTTAACATGCCGCCGCTTCTACGAGACAAGCTCCCACCTCCTCATGTACTATACCACCGTTGGAATGACATGTGAATCCCTTGGCCATTTAGACGAGGTCTCACGCCACCCTTCGATATCGAAGGGCATTCGGGCAATCAAGGTATCTCTGGGCCCCTTTTACGACTCGGTACTCGCCGATGATATCAAGGTTTTTGCTGCATTTCGGGCATCTAAAATGCGCCGAAATATCGATCGCTGGGAGCAAGGTATCGACAACCAGCTAACTAGAGCAATTCCTATCGAGGTTTATCAAGGGGTCATGGCAAAGGCTGTTTCTTTCGTCGAATCGCTGGAGGAAGTGGCCGCTCAGGGACTTGTTGTTACCCGCCCAGATCATTTCGATATATGGAAAGCTCATACGAAGTATCGTCAGCTCTACGAGGAACACAAGGACTTTTCCAGCTCATTCGCTCAGGCTATTACCTCTGCGATGGTCCGAATGCCCACTGCGACATGGATAAAGATAAACGATGAGAAATCACACATCTATCCTAACTCGACCATGGCGCACATGCTTTCAGAAGCCTTAGAGGGGGCCGATTCGTTCCAAGACTTTATGGTTTTGCCCGTAAGATGGGAAGACGTGAGAAAGTACGGACTAGGACCGCCACCATTCAACCTCGTCGGCGAACTGTTACTTTCAATCCAGCGGCTCAACATCCGTCCAGCGGGATTTTACATGGAATTTCCACCGCCGGTAGCTTCGTCCTCAGATACTGCGACTACTCATGAACCAGCGCTGCTTCGTGCCGCTGCCAAGCAACTTAAGGCTATCTCATTCTGTCCACAGAATGGTTGGGATGATCACTGGACTGACAGAGCACCAGATGAATGGGCCGATTTTACCAGTTTCCTCCATACCATCCTACAGACGAAGTCTCTTCAGAGGATTGATTTGGATTTCTACTTCATGGGCACCAACCCTCCACCATTACTCAGCATGGCTTCTCCACTCCTATCATACACTTGGCCCAACTTGGAGACGTTGTATTTCAACGGGCCTTTCCATTTTGAAGAGCTTAAGGCTGTAGTGGAGCTTCTCGACCGAAATGTCAACCTGCGATGGAGGGGATACTTGATGAGTGGTTCGTGGACCGACGTCCTAGACCTTTTAAGGGGACGCAACTCGCCGACGCAAAGACTTGGTACGTCATTATATGGACAAGAGTATGACTTGATGACGCATGAAGAAAGAAGATTTCTCATTCAACAAGATGAAGAAGATGACTACGGCTATCCGTGGTCCCGAGTGAATCAGTATATTCAGGGATGGCTACCAAGCAATCCAGTGAGAGATTGGGAGATGGGCGAACTCAACATGCCAGAACCTTCGGAAGGCGTGGACTCTCCAGGAGACGAGGAATTATCAGAAACCGACTGGTGGTAAGAAGACGAGTAAGGCCTACCCGGCCCAAGAATCGCCTTCTTGGAGGACAACACTCAATGTACTGTGTTACCATAGTCTTCTTGCGCCAGCCTTTGTGTTGCGATAAGAATAGGTGCGGCGCTATGCGGGAAGAGTTAGCTTCTAGATGTGTGCAGCACCTTGCTAGGCCTACAGACAGGGCGGCCAGGGTACATGAAGAGTACCTTGTCTTGGTGTGCTAGCCTACGAAGTGTGGTGTTTGTGAAAGGGAGAACCCTAGGTAGTGAGCCTGTCCATTAGGGGCGGGAAATGAATCTGAACCTTGATCAATAACGGCAGATCACCCACTATGACAACAACTCATTATATCATCCTAACCTTCACCATCAAGCCCTTAGTGGCAATTAAATGCGTCTCCACAACTGCCGCCGGCAATGTTCGTGACTAGTCTAGGCGAACTAATACGTGTCATTCAATTATAATATTTGCTACACGACGAACTCCACATAGTCAATGCTCAAGGCTCATGAGGTAACAAAATGTATATGCGTATTGCTATTCAACTGCCTCCCTACCACTCTTGGATCTCACCAGTATACAGCAGCATCTTCCCGCCGTGCTTCTCCTTGCTAGTCGTCGCAAGGGCCTTCATCATCCCATCGCAGGATTCATCAACCGTCAATTCTGCCTTCCCGAACCCCAAGCCCAGCGCGCCGGCATTACCGAGATCCGTCTGCACCCAACCGGGGCCCAGCACAGTCGCGTTCAGCCAGTCGTCCTCGGCGTTGATACGAACGGTATACCAGTTGACGACGGCCTTGGTCGGCCCGTACGCGGCGTTCGTGATGGGAATTTGGTTCCTATCGACGCATTAGCCCCTAGGTCATCACACACTTCTTGCTCATCCTTCTCCTAATAAACACAGTGCAGAAATCTCTTAACTCACCTTATTAACCCAGCCGTCGACCCCATCGGCGCAAACACAGGTTCCTTCGACGACTTCTTCAGCAGCGGCCGCGTAGCCTGGTACAGCGTGATGACGCCATACACGTTCGGTTCTATGTGCCCCTTAAGATCCGCGATCTTGAGGTCGATAACCTTAGGCCAGATGTACGAGACGCCGGCATTCGCGATGACGATATCAAGATACTCGATGCCGTGGGACTCTTGGAGCTGCTTCACGGCGTCGAACGGGTCCTGGTCCACGCACGCGTCGATCTTGACGACGACGAGGCGGCTGCCCGGGCCCTTAGGTAGGTCGGCGAGGGCCTGCGAGGTCGGGTGCGCCGGGTCGCGGTTCGCGGCGATGACGACGTGGTCCGGCTTGGCGAGGTACCGCTCCAGCAGCCCTTTTCCGAGGCCGCGGTTCGCGCCCGTGATTAGGACGATGGTAGGTGCCATGACGAGACGAATGATTTGATGCGTATGTACCGGTATAATTCAATTATGAATGCATAGTAGCAAAAGAAAAGAGAGTTTGATATGTTTTCTCGTTCGCAGCCCATCTTTGTACGCCCCGTCGGGAGCTGGTGATATTACGGCTTAGAAACTAAAGCGGAGCAGAAAACTCGCCGAATTGCCTGCGCTGATAAACCATTCCGCGGTGATATCACTCCAACTCCATTTCTCACGGAGCATTTACCAAGAAGCGCCATTCTTCGTCGTACATAAGATCACCGTGATGCAATTATCAATACGTGACATTATTCTTGGGCTTAGTAAAGCGAAAGATGCTGGGAATTAGTAGCGATGAATAGCTAGCGCTTACCAACCAAAGTAGCACTTAGAGCACCGTAGTTATGACTTAGAAAGCTAACGAAATTAAGTTGATTTATTTTCTTGTCTATTTTATTAGTCTTGTCGTGTCGTGTTGGTGGAAAGTTGAAATGGGATATTCTTGATTTAAACAACCTCAAATCAATACACATCATAGACCGGCACTTTTTGAGGTTCCTTGTAACCTTTTTCCTGAACTCAGTCTTTGCTCGTTGGGGGGGTTGAGCCATGCTGGTGTGAGACTGTTCGGTGATAGTAACGATGAAACTATATAATGGCACCATTGGAAACACTGTCCTAGCCGTGCAAACCAGTCAAATTTATACTCTAACTGTCTATCACTTACGAGTAATTAAATCGCTTTTTCCACAATGCCATCGTGGCTCGATCTCTGGGTATATCTTAAGTCATTAGTGGAATAGGGGAATACACCAGCCATGATAAGCCTGGAAAGGGGGCTTACACTTGAGCTCAGGCATCCTAGCACCATGAAACCACTGTGGGGTGAGAAGGAGTAAGACCAGGAGTAAAACAAGGTAGAAGCAGCCAGAAATTGTACCACAAGGATAGACGCGAGAGTAATAAGCCTCAAAATGAAGAATAAACGCGCAAAAGACAGATGAAACAATATGTCTTATCCCCTTCAACCCATACCTGGCAGCCTGGACATGCGGGTAGACTCGGGGCTTATGATCGCTCGTTAATCGGACGGAGAGGGGATCAGTTGAGATGAATGCATGCATGTGGCAGCATACTCCGAGACCAATGCGCTCGGCATGGCTGCCGAGATATTGCAAGTGGGCGAATACTATTGGTCGCCATCAGCAGCCACGGTGAAAGCGGTAGTCATCTCAAGATTTGTGCGAGGGCATCTCATTGGCATAAGCCTCATGTAAGACATGCCTGCCTTAGCGGGCAAGCCTCTATCTCTCTCGTCAATAAGCCAGTCAGCAGCCCCAATCGGCTCATCGTCTGCCTCCACGGAAGCTATTGTAGTCATCCGTCCAGCCGTCTCGGACGGGCTGGCAAGCCACGTCTATGCCTAACGTATCTCGTTGACGTACTCGACTCCTAAGGATCCCATCTAGGCTTTCCGCGATGATTGCGCCTGCTCTCTCACCGACTCCTCACCTAGCACCTTACTCGCCGCCATAAACCTGTTTCCATATCAGTAAATATTATCTAAGAGACCAGCGTAGACGCAAAAAGCTATAGTCTATATCTGACGAGAAGATAGCAAAACGTGAATGAATAAAAAGAGGGACCAAACTCACAGCCCACCATGCCAACTTCCTAGGCCCCTCATAGCTTCGGCCTGCACGCTCGTCATGCGCAGCAGGTTTTCCGTGTCGGCGAGGTTGGCCGAGAGCTGCGCCAGCTGCGAGTGCAGATGCGTCTATATGTCCCATCCCGTTAGGCTTGTTCTTGTTTCGAGCGTCCAGCTGCTCTTACGTATCTCACACAGCCACCACAGGGGTGCCATGGGGGTTCACTTACCAACTGCCGGGCCTTGACCGCCCCTCCCGAGCCCGAGCTCTGCGGCGCCATTGAGGGCCGCGTAGTAGAGCCGGAGCCTTGCATGTTTGCGGTTTGATGTGGTGGTGGCTGAGGTGGGGGGAGTGACAGAGGCAGATGGGTAGCTGAATGGTGGAAGAATCGATGATACAATTGATTGTCCCTAGCCAGAATAAGCAAAAGGGTGAAATCTATATCTGCCCCTACTTATCGGGGAGCCGGTCGCTTAAGTAGAGAATTGGCGCTGTGGCTTGCTGTCAATTGGTCTTGTTGACTTTGAACTACTACTTATGTTCACTCCTTGCACTTCATGCGATCATTTGACTGGGTGCCTAGAGAGCATTGGTAATCTCAATGTCAAAAGTGGTAGGATTAGGCAAGCAAGTAGATTAGTGAAGAGACAACCTGTAGTAGTATTCAGATCCCAAGGTCACACCCGTAGCAACGGAACTTAAAAGAATTCAGAATTGTTCTTCCCTCTGAACCCCCCCCCCCCCCCCCCCCCCC